>JASFCZ010000144.1:0-14942 GCA_036937155.1 Cyathus pygmaeus
CGGATACGGATGCAGCTCCGCGCGGCGGTGTACGAGAAAGCGTTGAAGAGGAGGGATTTGGCGGGGGTTGTTAAGCGCAAGGGGGATGATAAGGGGGAGGGGAATGGGAAAAGTAAGTTCCAAGTGGTTGGTTGATTATAGGTACTTATCATACGTTACAGGGGACAAGAAAGCGAAGGGGAAAGGGGATAAATCAGACGACCCGAAAGCCGGTGCGGATGTTGGGAAGATCGTCAACCTCATGGCGGGGGATGCAACCAAGGTCCTCATACCCCCTTTCACTACATTCACATTCACTCACGCTTATGTGGTGTAGATCTGCAACATGGTAGCTACAGCCTACTTCCTCTACGGCGCGCCATTTGAAATCATCATCGCTGCGTTTTATCTCTACCAGTAACCTCCTTCCTCACACTATGTTTAAGATTATGACTGACGCGATTAACGATGAGCAGGTTATTAGGCATCTCAGCCTTCGCGGGCTTCATCGTACTCATTATAGGATGGCCTTTGAACCGATACATCGCGCGCCGGAGCGTGCGCATCCAGAAGGGGGTGTTGGAGGCTAGTGATAGGAGGATGGGGGTGTTGAGTGAGCTTATCAGTTCCGTGCGTTCCTTCCCTTCCTTGTGAGAGTATGAGCTGACTAAGGGGCACAGGTGAAATTTATAAAATTCTTCGCGTGGGAGGAGAAGTGGATTCAGAGGACTATGGACGCGCGGGGAAGGGAGATGGGGTGGATGGTTAAAGGTCCGTTTCTCCCTTCCCCTTCCCATTGTAATAGACGAGCAAATGTTGATGTATGTTCATGGTGCAGCAAGAGTGAACTCAGTGCTATTCCACATCCTATGGTCCTGCGCCCCAATCCTCGTGTCCATCGTCTCATTCACGACGTACATCATGCGCGGGAACGAGTTGGGCGTGAGCACGGCGTTCACTGCCCTGGCGCTGTTTGCGATGATTAGGGCCCCGTTGAATGTTATCCCGTCTTGGATCGTTCAGATTCTTCAGGTCCGTTGCTTTCTATTTCATACGGGGTGTGGGATGCTGATAAAGGGGAATGGATAGACAGGCGTGGCGGTGAAGAGGATCGCGGTGTACCTTGAGGAGGAGGAGGTGGATGGGCAGGTGTGTTCGTTGAAGCGGGATCTCTCACAAGATGAGGAGGGGGAGAAGGGGCTGGGGTTGAGGGGGGCTAGTGTTAGATGGAACGAGGTCCCTGAGGCCAAGGAGGATGGGAACGACAAAACGAGGAAGAAGAGGAAGTGGTTTTCGCGGTCGGCATCACCTGTGAGGGGGGATAGTGAGACAACCACGACGGAGGGAACTGCAGTTGACGATGTCGACCTCCTCGCACCTGAGGGACATAGATTTGAGCTCAGGGATATCGATATCATGTTCCCCGAGGGCAAGTTGAGTGTTATAACAGGCCCCACCGCATCCGGAAAGACTGCCCTCCTCGTACGTGCTATTTCTATTCCTAATGGAAGAGGCTAATGTGTAATAGATGGCTCTATTGGGCGAAATGACACTAATCCAAGGCAAACTCATAATGTCCAAGAACCCCTCCAAAGTAGATTCAAAAGGGAACATGCACGCCATCTCATACGCCTCCCAAACCCCCTGGCTCAGACATCAATCTATAAAACAGAACATCCTGTTCGGGTACCCTCTCGTCCCGGACCGGTACGACGCCGTACTCGAAGCGTGTGCACTCCTCCCGGACTTGGAGATGTTGGAGGATGGGGACGAGACGGAGGTGGGCGCGAAGGGTGTTAGTCTCTCCGGTGGTCAGAAAGCGCGTGTTGCGCTTGCGCGGGCGGTGTATGTGCGCACGAAGTATGTGTTGCTTGATGACCCGTTGAGTGCGGTGGATAGTCATACCTCGAGGGTGCTTTTTGAGAAGCTGTTGATGGGGCCGTTGTTAGCTGGTCGGACTGTCGTACGTTTCCCCTTTTCAGTTGGGGAGTGGTATTATATTGATGAGGTGTAGATTCTGGTTACGCATCATGTAGAACTCGTCCTCCCCGGTGCGCATTACCTCGTCCGTATGCTTGATGGGCGGATCGATACGCAGGGAACAGTAGCTGAACTCCGCGCACGCGGCGTACTCGACGAGATCACGCACGACTCGGAGGTCGACGCGAAGGAGGAGGAGAAAGTCGAGTTGGAGGTGGTCGCTGTTGAAGAGACGGGTTCAGGTACTCCGCCTGCTGAGGTGAAGAAGCCGAGGAAGCTCGTTAAGGATGAACATCGGGAAATTGGGGGTGTGAAGTGGGGGATATATAAGAGTTATTTGGGGGCTTCGTGAGTGCGTTCGTTGGATTTTGTTGCTGGGTGCTGAGAGTGATGTAGGTCGTATTGGATTTGGGCGTTTTTGCTATTCCTCGTTGGGGTCAATCAAGTACTTGGTGTTTCGGAGAAGTTTTGGATCAAGATATGGGGTGATGCGTATCCGAAGGAGGATCGTTTTTCTCCAGCTGCGTTTGCGTGTAGGTCCTTTGATACTCAGGTGCCGGTGGATGGGAACCATCACTATCAACACCTCCTGCCTCACATCGCTACATTCAACAGCACGCTTTTCGGTATTCAGCTGCCTGACGTTACTCAGCATCCGCTGTTCTATGTTGGCGTGTACGCTGCTATCGGACTTGGCAGTGCGCTTGTGAGCGTGTTATCTGTTACTGCCCAGTATACGGGTGCTCTGAGAGCGTCGAGGAAGTTGTTCAAGTACGCGATTATTCAATTTGTTGGAATAGGTAGCTGATGTGGCTCTCAGGGAACTCCTTGTTACTGTCGTACGCGCTACGTTCAGGTTCCACGATACTACACCTCAAGGTACGTTAATTCTACGACTTTAGTTACCTGTATTGACTGTGATGTAGGACGCATGATGAACCGCTTCGGAAAGGACATCGAAACCATCGATTCTTCGTTGGCGCAATCGCTTCAGAACGTGAACTCCTCACTCGCCGGATTCATCGCTTCGGTACTTACAGTCGCGTACGTTCATCCACTTCCTTACCTGTTCAGCAGCTAACATATCTAACTAGCATCGTATTCCCATACTTCCTCATACCTGCCTTCTTCCTCGGCTTCACATACTACAATCTAGCGATCGGATACCTCAATACCGGGCGTGACCTCCGTCGCATGGAATCTAACGCGCGCTCGCCCATATTCTCTGACTTTGGGGAGGTTCTGGAGGGAATCGTGACTGTTCGAGCTTTCTCTGCTGAACGACGATTCTTGGATAACCTCCATTTGAAGATTGACGTTTCGACGAAGGTGCTCCATTCTTTTGTTATTTATTTTGGTAGTGTTGACACGTAGCTAGATGTGGTATATCTTTTGGATGACCAACCGATGGCTGCTTCTTAATTTTGATGCGCTTGGGTCCCTAGGAGTACTTATTACTACTCTTTTCTCGATTGCTACGCTGAGCAATAATGCGGGTCTTGCTGGTGTTTGTATAATTAGTGCCATGGCGTTTACGACATCTGTTTATTGGGCTTGTCGTTTCTGGACTACACTTGAGCTCGATCTGAAGTAAGCGCAAATGCATATTCGTCAGTGCCGCAGCTGACCATTTGGTTAGCTCCGTCGAACGTGTCGTGGAATAGTAAGTCTTATGAAACTGTCTCATTGTGATGTTTTCTAATTCCTCGGCAGCTTGGACCTCCCTCAGGAGCCTCCTGCTATTATCGAATCGAACCGTGTTCCTGCTTACTGGCCTTCAAGCTCGAACAATGATGCGCCACTTGTCTCGGTTGAAAACCTCGTGGTAAAGTATGCGCACGAACTTCCTGCCGTGGTTCAAGGCGTATCTTTCACGTTGAAAGCTGGTGAACGGATTGGTCTTCTGGGTCGCACAGGTGAGTACCATCCCGATATGTTTAACCTGCCTTGATGTCGATCCCCGATGTAGGAAGCGGCAAATCAACATTGGCAATGAGTATCTTGCGTTTTGTATGTTCACTGACAGCTTTTATCGGGTTGCAACTGACTTGGATAGGTTGATCCCACTGAAGGTCGTATCGTCATTGACGGCATCGATATTTCGACTATCGGCATTCATGACCTCCGTTCGAGGCTGGTAAGTCATGTGTGGTCACTGCTGCTTGCTTATACTAGTATCCGCTAAACAGCTTCCTTCAGACCTTCATTCCTCAGGTACACATATTCACTAACATTACAGTGAGCGCCGACTTGACCTCAATTATAGGATGCCACTTTGTTCTCGGGAACGTTGAGGGATAACCTTGATCCGTTCGGTATGCTTCACTCCGCTCTCTATATCTCCGCTTCTGACACATGGTACAGGCGAACATGAAGACAGCCAGTGCCTCGACGTGCTCTATCGTGTCAACCTAATTACACCCAGCACCAACGCCTCCGGACCATCTTCCTCCCGAGCCACCTCACGACCAACCTCAATTACCGACGTAGACCGTGAAAGCATAGTTGATACGCTATTCACGGCAGTGACGGAAGTTGACACCAGGACCACACTGAGCCTCGATTCAAAGGTGTCTACCAGTGGCGCCAACTTCTCTCAAGGACAGAGGCAGCTCATCGCTATGGCCAGGGCTCTTTTGCGACGCAGCTCGATCATTGTTCTCGATGAGGCTACCAGTAGCATCGATTTTGCAACTGACGCCAAGATTCAAACTGCCATTAGGGAAGAATTTACGAATTCCTTACTCCTCACAGGTATGTGCATTATCGTTCGCATTGATGTAGTTACTTACCTCTTGCAGTTGCTCACAGGTTGCGCACCGTGATCGACTACGATCGTTTGATTGTCCTTGACAAGGGACAGGTACGTCCTCGCCGTCCTTTATCTTACCTGATCATTGAATTCATTCGTTACGCAGATCGCTGAATTTGATACCCCATTGAACTTGATAAGGAAGGAGGAGGGGATTTTTAGGAATATGTGTCTCAAGAGCGGACAGTATGCTGAGCTCGAAGCTGAAGCGAAGGCGAAAGCGGAACGGGATCAGGTCTGATTCCGGGAATGAGTTAAGTACTCTATGTCCAAATGTGGCCAACATTGTTTCAAAATATATATGCGCTTTTACTTCTCATGGACTGAGAGGAGAGAGGTTACGTTGCAGCCGATCCCGACCGCCCGCGTAAATCGGTCGATGGTTGACTTCAAACTCATGACATGCCTCGTAGTCTCGTTCAATTCATGATCCTCACAAGATGTTCCTCATGCTCAAGCAGCTCATCGTTACCACCATCACATATACCATTCAACAAACTCTCAGCTACGTGTAAATTGCAATTCAAATTGAATATCTCATTTAAGCATTGATGCTGATGGGAGTGCAGCCCAAAGCAACAACTCCCTCTGTAATAGGAAAAGCGTTAGCATGATGGAATACGGTTTCAACATAAATGCAGATATATGAAACGTACTGAACGAGTCGTCGGTGCAGCAAGCGGGTTGAGCAGTGCTAAATAGTAAATGTAAGTTTACTTTCAAGTACTGCGAAATCAGCGGAAACTAACCAAGAGTTGCCTCCAGCGCCGACAACGGAGATGGGAGAGCAAGTAAGCCCGACGAGGGCGGTAATGCCAGAGACATCAATGCCCAACAAGCCCAGAATAGTCGAGATGACTGGGGTGGAAGCCGACTGGACGCTATCGCAGCATTGGAGGGTTCCAGTGGTGCAGGTATCCCGAGCAACGGGTGTGGCAGCAGCAAGGGTAGCGAGAGCGAGAGTGATGGCGGAGAGTTTGAATTGCATGTTGAATAAAGTAGCTGAAGACCTGTGTGTGGTTCGGAGCTGCTGAATGTCGAGGAAAGCTACATGCTTTTATTTGTTACCTGGCTGTTATGATCCTATTTTGGTATTCTGTTTCGACAGTTAATACCAAGTTAATACCGTCATAAGGAACGGAAGTGCTTACCCATGACGCTTACAGTGCGCAGAGTACAACGCGTCGAGGTGGAGCTTCATACATTTCTGTGTATTTGATTAAGGGCATGTTCAGCATCATGGCGATTCGCTAGGATTCTGTGCCTTGAGATCGGTATTTGTTGTCAAAAGTTCGACATATGCATACGCAATAGCTTTCCTTAAATATTCGGGCATGTATTAAAAAACCCCATGCCTAAATCCCGAAATAAGAACCGAATTTTCCTACTGTTCCAAGACGCGGAATGGCCCTGGGCCCCTTGTCCACCGCCACCTTCTCTGTGTCTCTGGCACAATAAAAAGGGATACTTCTGGCAAACTTCTGGAATGAAAAAAAGGTGAAATTCGTTCCCTGAAATACAGCGGGATCAGATAAATTACGGGCCGGTGTCCGATTGTTATATAAGGTCTGGTGTGAAGCGTGGACGGCATTCACGATGACCACGATGGCCATCCAGACAGATCAGTATCGTCTGCCAGTAAACGTCAAACCCACCCATTATGATCTTACCATCAAGACAGACTTGGAAGACCTGAACTTCGAAGGATTTGTCAAAATCAAGTACGGAAGTACCTGCTTGTCTATCCAATAACTAACTATAATTCTTACTAGTCTTGATGTGAAAGAAGAAACCACGAAGATCTCCTTAAATGCATTAGAACTGGAACTCGGAAAAGTGTACGTTCTGTGTGATTCCAGCATTGTCTATATTCCTCATACTCCTCCTCGGCAGCATGGTTTATTCTGATGCATCGGAAAAGGGACAGTCTCCTGTTAGCTCCTCACTTGACGCAGCTGCAGGACGAGTTATTTATGAACTAGGATCGTCATTGCCTTTAGGGTCAAAGGCACATATTGAGATCGGCTTTGGTGGTAAACTCATCGGAAGCATGGCTGGCTATTATTTATCGTCGTGGGTTAAGGATGGAAAGACGAACTACTACTCTTTGACTCAGTTCGAGGTATGGTTTATTATATCTTCACACAATGCCCTGCACCCATTCACAACACGATCCAACACTTCAGCCAACTTCTGCTCGACGCGCATTCCCTTGTTGGGATGAGCCTTCGCTCAAGGCAACGTTTGACATAACGCTCATTTCCAGGACGGATACAACGAATCTTAGCAACATGTCCGTCATCTCCGAGACCACGTATCACTCAAGCGATGATATTTCTGTCGAATTGACTCCATTAATGACTGATTTACCGGCAGACGGCCAGTGGAAAGTCACAAAATTTGATACTACACCTCTCATGTCAACGTACATCGTTGCGTTTGCTAATGGCGAGTTCAGTTACTTGGAGAAGGGAGTGGCTTTACCTGTGAGCGAGAAGAATATTCCGCTTCGATTTTACGGTATGTTAAGAATATTGTCAAATGCTAGATTAAAACTGAGTAACGATGTTATCTTAGCCACTGCTGATGTGATCCATCAGGCACAATTCGCGCTCGACGTGACAGCTGCTGTTCTTCCTTTGTACGAGAAGGTCTTTGATGTCAAATATCCACTTCCAAAGCTCGACACACTAGCGGTTTGCACTTCTCTCAGTCGCTGGTATTCGTGAACTAAGTTTACATTGAACATTCTCTTACAGGCCAATGACTTTGATTTCGGTACCAATCTAATGTTTCGCTGAAGACCATTATAATAACACAATATTGTAGGTGCCATGGAAAACTGGGGGCTAATCACTGGCCGGGCCTCAAGTCTCCTTCTAGATCCGCAAAAAGGAGATCTTCAATCAAAGAAACAGGTTGCTGCGATCCAAAGCCATGAAGTGGCTCATATGTGGTAGATATGTCTGATTCTAAACTGCTGTGACAGTTATTAAGATATCATTTCAGGTTCGGAAACATAACTACGATGGAGTGGTGGAACAATCTTTACCTTAAAGAAGGTGCTAATTATGAAGTTATACATTATATAATGCTTACGGTTTACTCAGGATTTGCTACGCTGGTATGCACTTCTCTTACTATTCCACTGAACACAATCAGATTTCGTTCAGATGGGGGAAGTCATAATTGCAGGCAAGTGAACGTAATCTTATATACAAGTCGACAGATTTGCTTACCATATTACAGACAAGTACTATTCTTGGTTACCTTCGTATTCGTGCACTAATTTCTTGGCGGTGATTATCAGGGTTTTCCCGGAGTGGAGGGTTGATGCAGCGTTTATCTGCCATCATTTAAACCAAGCTCTTGCTTTAGATTCTAAGCATTCATCTCACCCGATTGAAGTTGATTGTCCGGATGCCAATCATGTCAATCAGGTAACGAAGCTTTCACTTCACTTAATTTGGACTTTCATCTCACAATTTTCGTTCGAGATATTCGATAGCTTATCGTACTCGAAAGCAGCATCAGGTATGTAAAGCACGTTTGGTGCGTTGTTCAAGGTTTGGCTCTGATACGATAGTATTTTTTCAGTTCTGCGAATGCTTTCGAACTACGTTGGCGAGGAAAAGTTCTTGCACGGCGTATCGTTGTACTTGAAGAACAAGCTATATGGGAATAGTGTAACGAATGACCTTTGGGAAGGTGTCACAAAGGCCACTGGAATTAACATCGCCAATCTAATGGATAACTGGGTATCGAAGGTAAAACTTTTCATACATAATACTAAGGTGAGCCATCATGGATACTAACGGCTAACGTAGATTGGATATCCCGTAATAACTGTGACCGAAAATGAGAAAGGGATTTTTGTTCGCCAAGACCGACTCTTAGAGAACGGGCGAGCTGAAGATAGGGACAATGAAACTATATGGTGTGCTATTACCGTCGGGGGTTCCGCGGGATTAAAAATGACATACTATTGCGTAGGAACGTTCCTCTGAGTGTCCTGTCAGCTGACGAAAGTGGGAAACACTCAATTGACCGGTCTGTTGTGCTGGAGGAACGAGAGAAGTTCATTGAGCTGAACACGTCGAGACCTTTCAAACTGAACGCAGGAACCACTGGTGTTTGTAAGTGATCTAATGTTTGCATATTAACTTCATTTAAAACCAAGTAATACAGATCGTGTCTTGTATACGCCTGAAAGACTCGGGAATATCGCTGCTGAAGTAGCGAAGGCTAATTCTATATTCTCTTTGAACGATAGAATTGGCCTCGTCTATGATACCATGGCGCTCTCGAAAACGGGCTTGACAACTCTCAGCAGCGCTTTAACGCTTATTTATAAACTCAGAAACGAGAAGGAGCGTAAGTGTAATTGTCATACAAGGTTTCCTTAGTTCCGACAGTTCATCTAGTTTTGGTCTGGTCTGGGATTTCTGACAATTTGTCTGGGCTGGTGTCTACTTGGTGGGAACATGAAGAAATAGTTGACCAACTCAATGCTTTTCGTCGTGTAGGTTGGATATCTTTGAATGTCTTCCCCACTGCTAAAGCATATTACAGGCTTTGTTCATTCCTATTGTCGATCGATTAGGATTTAACTACTCTAGTTCCGAACCTCCGGAGGTTGGAGCTTTGAGGACATATGCTATTTCAGGTGCTGCTGCTGCTTCCGATGAAGGGTGAGCTGCGTTCAAGAGACTATTTCTTCTGACAGGATTCTAAAGTTACGAGGGGACAGGGTAGTTATGGAGCTTAGAAAGCGATTCGATCATTATATGAAGACGGGGGACGACTCACAAATACCAGCTGATCTTCAACGTATTATTTATGTCGTGGTAAGTGGAAAAGCGAAAAGACCCCCTAAATAAGCTGCTAGACAATTTACAGGCTGTACGACATGGGGGACGAGAAGAATATGAAGCGATAGTTAAAATTCATAATATGGCGAAGACTCCAATCTCACAATCTGCAGCTATGTAGGTCCAAATGAGTAGCGTTTATATGACTACCGGTCATCTACTATGTTTACAGCCAAGCCATGGGCGCAACACTGTCCGAAGATTTGCTGCGCGAGACCTTCAAATTCGTAGGATCTAAAGCCAAAGCCGCAAACATCATGCACTTCTTCCGCGGATTGTCGCTAAACTTCAAGGCTCGAAGGATGTTGGCGAAGTACTTTATGGATGAGTTTGATACGGTAAGTGCCAAGTTTGAGAACTTCGGCGAAGATGATACAAGTAACCATAATATTAATAATAGCTGTATGAAAGATTTGAAGGGAACTTTACTCTATCATCTCTGGTAACGGTGAGCTAGTAATTAGCATTTCCATCAGTTTCATGTATACTGACAGTAATGTCTTCAAGCGTGCATTGGATACATTGTCGTCAGCAGAGGATTTGGCAATAATCAGTACTTTCTTCAAGGTACAGTATTAGGTTCATCGAAAAAGAGGTTCGAGTCTAACGAAATATGAACAGAACAAGGATACTTCAAAGTACAATCAATCCCTGGCACAAGTAGAAGACACAATCCGAGCGAGGATTGCATTTATTGAGGTACGTGAAGTGGGTGGGAACTGATAGCTATTTCGTCTAATAACCAATTTAGCGCTCCACAGAGGATCTTAGCGGATGGCTTACGGAATGGAAGAAGGAAGAAGGACTGTGAGCTGTCGAGTTAGAATGACTAAGGAAGGTTCAAGGTACTTACCGTTCTAGGCTACTTCGAAGTAAGTACTTATGCCTCATAGACTTACATTGTTATAAATAAATGGGTTTCTGCCACGCAGCTTTCTCAATTTTACTGTATAGACAACTAAGTATTCTATATAGATACCGTAAGCAATATACTTCACTGTATATAACCTTACAATCTCTACCCTTATTCAGTCCATTTACATTCTTCCTCTCGTCCATCTAACTGTTGGTTAGCTGTGGCAAATGACAACAACTACTGGTAATGATCTGCCACACCGGATTTGCGAAAACAAACTTATACGGTACGTTCTTGAAACCTTCACTACTATCATATTTGAAGCAGCCTGATAACGACGCTTGGCCTGGAAGATCGAAGGATATGAAATTAGAGAACAAAATACCAAATGTCGAGCCGAGTAATGTCATGTTCGGTGTTCCTAGTTTCTCGGAAACTGTCGCCGATCTTCGAAACAACGCAATTCCCACTGGATTGAAACGAACGACTGTCATGAGTGCTATCTGCCAATTCGATAAAGAGATATTGATACTTGACGAGAATATTGCGCAAGGAAAACCTTCAGCCTTCTCGCTACTTCAACACAAGCGGGATGGGCTTTTTAACTTCAACGTCTCGCTCCGGAGTCTCCTTGCACCGATTCGGAAACTGCCATTTGAACTGTTAACCAACATCTTCCGGTTATATCAAGATTCTGTGCTCGCATACTATATAGAGGTTCTCCGCGAGTTTGGTGGTAGCAATTACAGGCAAACTCCGCGTACATCATCTCAACCGTTAATGCAAGTATCATCTTACTGGCGTTGTGTGGCACTTTCTTATCCACGCTTATGGAACTCGATCTATTTTCAAAAAGAGATTTAGGTTTTTCAGCAAGTCGTGCTGCAGACGAGTGTGTACTGCGATCTAAAGGAATGCTTTTGAATGTCAATATACATCATCCTAGAGAGTCACCAGCTCATCTCGAGAAACAATTTGGAGAGGCAATATCGCGGTGCGTCGATGGATGGGAAACATTTGAAGGTGCATTGGATACCTTTGAGCAAATATTTGGGTATCTCCCAATGGATGCCTCATTCTCTAGCTTACGCAGAATAGTACTCTGTACACACATGGGACGGGGGCGCCAATACCTTTCAAGCCTGCTCCGACACTCCGACATGTCAGCTTCATGTCTATTACCAACTTACTGGGAAGATTAGTCGGATTTCCTTGGTCTAAGATCACTCACCTCGTCTACTATTGTTCGGAGGGATTCCTGGTAGATGAAACATCAGCGATGCTGGTAACCCATGCCAAATCTTGTTTTTCTTTCATTCGCAGCGAAGACAAAAATGCCATTAACCGAACACAAAATAATCCCGCTCCCGAAGCTGCAAAAGTTGGAATTGACTGTATTGATGAATACCTACGGTCCAAATTCAGCAGCTCCCGAATTCCCAGACTTCAGAACTCCTAACCTCAAAACGTTACACTTGAACAGAAATTATTATTTTGCTGTTCTTCAACAGCCCGCAGTTTTCCCATATCCACTCCTCCAAAGGTCTGGGTGTGTCCTGGAAGAATTGATTACTGATGTATCCGTACCAAGCTGGAGCCACGTCTCGGAGTTCAGCCAAGTAAAGCTGCTGGACATACCCAACACGTTCACACCCATTGATGTGCTTAAATGGTTAACTCGAGAGAACTACATTGGGAAACGCGCACAAAGTGACCGATTTCCGCAATTACCTTGCGTGTGAAATTTGGACCTTTAAATTGGCCAGAAGCATTGGTATCCATGGTTATGTCCCGTATCCGCACAGCCAGTGGATGTCCAGACAATAATGCAAGGGGAGGGGAAACGATATCGTACCTCCGAGCTGTGACTGTTGTTTCTTGTCAAATATTGACTACTGATTAGCTGGAGGTTTTCAGAAATTTCATCCACTTAGACGAAGTGTGTCGGTCAGGCGTCACGATAGTGATAAAACAGGGGGAAGCTGATGAATTCGTATTATTCAAGACTGGGTGCGCTGCTCAGAGTTAACGTGTCCGCACTTCAACCCGATATCGATGTATGTTTCCCATCGGTACTATGACGGAGGGTAGTTTTCAAGTCGATTTCATCTGCTTCGAAGTTATTATTTGGATGATTCAAGCAGTCCTTACCTACAGCACAGAACTCGAAAAGTTGGGGTATCGTTTGGTAGTTGTAGCCCATAGAAGACGACGCGGATGCGCCTTACAGCCCTTAAATGTATAAGTACTGTAAAGTGTAAGGGTTTTAATGTGCTTTGAGACTTCAATGACGTGATATGCGGGAGTATATCGTGTATAATATCGGGCACGTAGTCGACCTGTTGACGGCTGCGCATGCCTATAGCCGCGTAAGAAGTTTAGTTTCGCATTTTGCAACTAGATGAGTGGAACGTTGATCACTTACTTATTTTGTATTCTTGGTCAGAGGTAAATGTCGTGGTGTATCGGACAGTTGTGCCATGCAAAGAAAGCGATGAACCTCCCAACCTGCTCCTAGCCTTATGGCATTGCGAAAGTATGCTTGAATAAAGTAATTTTTGAACAGGTTTGGATGTAAGTACTCACTGAGTGATAACCAGGAGCTTTCTCTGTATAGTATCGGGTATATAGTCGACTTGTAGGAGGCTATCTATACCTTACTCGGAGTTCGAGAGTAATCTTGGTAGTTTTTTTTTTTTTTTTTTGCAACTTCACGTTCTCGAACATTAGGTTATATCCATATCTATCTCTGAGGTTAATATCGGCTGCGTAGTGTATCGGTTTGTATTTACTGAGCGAAGAAGTTGATGCATCTCGCAGCCCTCAGTTCGATGATAGATAGTATTTTTGAAGTTATTGAGTACGCAGTGAATAAGAGTTGACGCGATAGGTAGGAATTTGTTAGTGTATAATATCGGATGTGTAGTCGATCTGTGAAAGGCTTCACATACCTTTCTAAGTCCCTTCATAGCTGCCATATTTTTCTTCACCTTTCGCAACCTTGGCGGACTCGAACGTAAGTATCTTGCACCTCGAGGTTGATATTAGTATCAGCTCTGCGGTGTATCAGTTAGTTGTGGGTTGTAAAACAGATGTACCTCGAAGCCTTTGCGTTTGGAAAGTTCTCGGAAAATGTTTTAATGTACTCACTCAGCCTTTGAGGTGATAGGTAGGATGTTTCAGTGTATAGTATGGGGTGCATAGTCGATCTGCAGAAGGAGCTATGCATATATATATGAAGCGGAACATTTTTTGGCAAATGAGTATGAAATAAGTGGTATGGAGGAACCGAATGCGAAGTTACATGATTGATAACGTTGATAAGAATATCGGCTGTGTGGTGGATCGGACAGTTGTGCGGAACAAAGATACGCAGCTTACATCTCGCAGTCTTGATGTACAGTGGCAATAAATTTTTTGAATGGGTTTTGAGTAGTCACTGAGGCGATAGTAGGAGTGCGTTATGTATAGTAGTATCGGTTGCGTAGTGGACCTATAAAGTTGGCTGCGCATACCTTGAGTACTGCTTCTAATGTTCGACTTGGTTTTTTTCCCGCTGTCTACGGTCTCTCAGTAAGGACTTGGAATGCTATCGGATGGCGAATATAATCAAGATATGGCGAATCCATGGCGAATCATTACAAAAATACGCGTCTGGTGCTGTCTGGTGACTTTAAGTTTGAGTCGGGAGAGGGGAGCATTAGGGAGCATTTAGTATCCGGTAACTAAGTAGTCTGGACTCTGGACGTGTGGGTGTGGTTCAAGTTGACAGAGGCTGACAGCTTGATGATGGTGCTATATGTAGTTCAATGGGATAAGATATGGGTATTACGAGGTACGGGCACATGGAGGAATAAATGATAGTGCAGACTGAGTGATGGCGCATTGGAACGTCGGAGACCAATTGAGACCAATTGTCAACCTGTGGTTTGATAATGGAATAAAAATAGACCGGTAAGTTCGGCATTCGGAATTGTCCACGGCCAACTTTCCCGCACCCGCGTGCTTCTTCAAAAGTCGACGATAGCGAGCGGGGGTTGTTCAAACGTTCAAGTTTCAGCGTCAACTTTGTCGTTATCACTGTCAGTGTTCACTTTCTTTTCTACTCTCTCTCCTTCTTTGTTGGACCGACGCGTGGAAGTTTGAATAGGAGGAAGGACCGTATACCACGAGAGGACTTTCTACTACTAGGACTAGCAGGAGGACTACGCGTTCGAATTCGTGACTCACTCAGAGCGCTTACTCAGACTGTATACCTCGATACCTACACACGAACGTGAAGCTCAACGTTCACGACGATGAGCACCCTCATCTGCCCCTTGCCAACCCCCCACACCCTCCTCGACTTCACCAACCGCTGCACGCGCGCATTCTGGTCCTCAAGCATCCCCGTCGTCCTCGTCCTGCTCATATGTCTCTTCTCTGTCGGAATTCCCCTTCCTGC
>JASFCZ010000145.1:0-14887 GCA_036937155.1 Cyathus pygmaeus
GCGCGTGCTTCCATCAGCCCGTAGCCTAAATACGAGTGTTGGTACAGCACGCGTTTCTGCACGCTGACTGTGAGATCATATTTATGTACTCCCTCCTCCAATGTCCCCATGTTGGAAATGAACGTAGGTTAGAAGACGATTTGCGTGCTCGCCCCACCTAGGTCTAGGACTGCGTAGGTGGGAGGATAGTTCCGAGGAGGTAACTGGCGGTGATCCTTGCGTAAACGCCTTCGTCTTTCCCATCCATAATGCCTACCCCAGGATATCAGCGCTCTGACTCCCCGGTAACAACCTCAACCCAGCCGTAGCTTTAACAGCAACAGATGTACACCCTCACAACTCCTTCGATACCACTTTCACCGCCTCATCGAGGACGTCAAGGCTCTCCACCGCCCCCTTCGGGTTCCCTGCCTAAGAGCTGAGACCGGGCCCTCCTCCAGTACTCGAACCAACCCATTCTCGAACTCGAGTCTCACGCGGGCCGAAGAGGTACACCACCCCTATAAGGGCCGCAGCGCCCAAAGCGAACTTCTTCCATCCGAAGCGGCGCGCAGAGGGGCGGGAGGGGTGAGAGCCACCGGTTTCGAGGCGCTCGTATGTTGTGCTGTGCGGGGAGAGGGGGGCCTGTTCGAAGTGTGTGCGGAGAGGGTTATGCTGGGTGTGCGGCAGCGGGAGGGAATGTTGTTCGTAATGGAGGAGGAACGAACGTGCAACTTGCTGGTAGTAGTACTGCCGTTCGTGTTCGCGGATTCAGCACGTCCTGTGGACCTGCCGGACAGCGGGGTCGGTGCTGCGGACAGTATCTCGCCTTTTGCCTTGAGGTGAGGCTGACAGTGACGTTGGGTCCTTGACGTCGACGTTGACGATGGATTCGAAGTTGACTTTGGTGGTGAGCTCAACGACTTGGACGATGAAGTCGAGTCCCAGGGTGAAGCAAGAGACGAGGACGCGGAACCTCGGAAGCAAAGAGCAAAGAGCGTGGTGATGGTGATGGTGATGATGGTGGCAGTGAAGGGCTTTGAAGAGAGGGGTTATGGTTACGATGTCACGGAGTTTGAACTTCGTGACGGGTTTGATCGTTCGAACTTCGCCTTGGTTCGCCTCTTCTCCAGTGCATACGTTACTTAAACGCTACCCAAACCCTACTTATACAAGACTCAGGACGATGCACGAAAGATGATACTTATTCGATTGCGGCTGCGTATCAGCTGAGTAGTCGACAGCTTCTATACTCGAGTAATCCGCCTTGAAATCATACTAAGTATTTCCCAATTGCTACCAGCTAATCGATTTATCAGCCCCGACTCGAAAGTGATGAAACCTCGACAAAGGCAATCTGGCTGAACTTGCACAAGGTTAGTAAGTTACTATCATAGTACAAATATCTAAACCTTTTCCTTCTTCAGCCTCTTCAAATTTAATCCCTCCAAGCGCGCGGCTTCTTCCAGTGTCCACTCTCGCATACGACTGGCACCCTGAAGTTTAGCTTCCACTGCTGCATTCTCGTTTTCCTCCAACTTTATGTTCTCGCGAACAAGCATTTTTCGGATACCTGTTTAGAGGTAATTACAAATTAGAATTATAGGTGAGCCCAACATATTATATGTGAACATACCTAACGATGCGAGCTACGGAATTTGTTACGGAGTTTGATCGATTATTATTTCGTTCGGCCTTCAATTCACCTCTTCGTTCAACTATTCCATTGCATTCGAGTGCATACATTACTTATCCAAGACTCAGGAAGAGGAATGAAGAAGGAAGGCATCCATTTACGAATGTGTACTCGAACTCGAACTCGGACTCGGACTCGGACTCGGATGACGTGTGTCGTGCAAGAACCGTGCAAGAATCGTGTGGGATTCGTGCTCCGTACATGTCATTAATTCATTGCTCACTTGTGCTCTCAGTGACACTCCCTCCCCTGAGCGCTGAGCCACCGCCGATATGGCGCACGGTTCAACTTAATCTCGCCGGTTCTCTCTCTTCCATATCAATTATCATGTACTAGAGCTTCTAGACGACGACACTGCCGGCAGCTACTACGAGTACTAGGCCCTACTCAACGTTCAACGTTCAACCTTCGTAAATCTGAATACCGTCTTTCCGATGCGTACTCGTGCAAGAATCGTGTGGAATTCCCAAAGAATTCGTGCTCCATGCTCACTTGTAAATACTAATCACAGTGACACAGTGCCCGCCGAATCCCGATACGACCACTTACGCACGCACGCAACAGTTCAACCTTGTTCTCGCTGGTTCTCTCTGCCATATCATGATCACGCACTAGACCTTTTAGACGACGATACTGCCGGTAGCTACTACGAGTCACGAATACTACACTCTATTCAGCGTCAACATTCACTGTCGTTCAACCCCAGTGAAAGTGGGTCGGGTAAAATTGGCCAGGCTCGCTACAATTTAAATTTTCGAATATACTCGTTTTGAACAAGCAGCAGAGAATCCATCAGGTTCTCGCTGATTTTAGGTGCAATAAAAGCAATTATATTCGATTACGCTACGTTACATGGGCCAGATCAAACGTTACTTATCCAGGACTCAGGAGGAGGAACGAAAGAATATAATACTTATCCGACCGTAACTGGGGATGAGGTGAATACGTTTGGAATACGTGTCGAGGTCGTGTGGAATTGCGCTCACCAAGCGCTCACTAGCCCTTTGGTTACTGCACGAAAGTTCTCGCCATATCACTTTCTTTCTCTGCCGATATCTGCTTCTGATTCATAGTTTACTTTGCAACCCTCAACTGTGGCTCCAGTCTCCAAACTTTTACGGACTTCACGCGGCGTTCAAGGCCACTTGGACTTTAGAGGCTGCTCGTCAAACGGTAAACCGCGAACCACGTCAGATTCTGGAGTCCTCATACGCACCCTTGGATAAAGAAGCCTCGGAGGAACTGAGGTTAGTCTAATCTGCTTTAACGCGGACGAGTCACGACTCAGTGATCATGAAGTTGACATGCCTTCGACCTTGAAGCTTGAGATCTCTAACGTGCAAAAAGAAATAGTTTATCAGATAGATTCGGAGAATAATAGGTGGTACTAAAAAAAAACAGAAAATAACGTAAGTACTAAGTACTGCGAATGTGAATGTGAATGTCCATAAGTAGCTACTTGTAAGCAACGGGTGTAACTTGCATAAGTACTGCGAATGCGAATGTCCATAGCTAAATGTAGGTAATGGATCCGTATAGTGTGAAGTTGAAATTTGTACCTATCCGTAGCGAGTATCTTCAGTATAAGTTACTACGAGTCTATGTAACTAAAAAATAGAAAAGAAGAGGTAATGCCAAACAAGAGAAAAGAAAGTAATGAAAAATAGTCCATAAAACAATGTATGTAAAGTGAAAGAAAATCGTAACAAAGCTCTTCCGCCAATGCCAGGGTTAATTAACTGATCTTCCTGAGTTTGGTTCACGAAGTTATGGACGGCGGAACGTGAGTTGTCGTTTAATTCATCCCCAGCTTCGCTGCCATTTCCTACCGAAGGGCGAATTCTCTGGTTCGCAGAGCAGGAGGCGGCATCCTCAGAGTCATCACTGAGTTCATCACCGCTTCCATTGACGGGGGATTCATTGACGACCGAAGGCGGATCTGCAGTTTGGTTCATCCCGGACTTGGGAATGACCGAATTTTGACTGAGTACAAGATTCTCCCTTCCGCCGATGGCGTTAATTAACTGATCTTCCTGAGTGTTCACCAATTTGTGGACGGAATGTGAGTTGTTATTCAGTTCTTCCCCGGTTTCGCTGCCATTTGCTACTGAAGGGCTAATTGTCTGGTTCCCCGAGCAGGAGGCGGCATCCTCGGAGTTGTCACTGACAAGTTCATCACCGCTTCCATTGACGGGGCCAGATTCATTGACTAACGAAGGCGAATCTGCAGTTTGGTTCACCTCGGAGTTGGAGACGGTATCCGGGTTGTCACTGAGGTCAAGCTCGCTTCCACAGATGAGGGAGTGTGAGTCATTTCCAACCGGAGGGCAAAATCTCTGTCAAAGTTAAGAATTTCACTCAAATTGTTATGAATAAGAATCAGCACACCTGCAGGAATGCTCCAACAGAAAACTCATCTGGTGAATTATAGACACCAAAATATTCTTGCTTGATAAAGTCAATGAAACCTCTTGATGGTTCGGTAATTCTCTTCAGCAAATAATTTAAAGCATCTCGATTCTTAAGTACCTTCCCCAAGTCGATGCTCGTACTTAGCTAATGTAAGCATCACGTACTACTAGTGCTGAGTCAACCAAAACGAACGTACCGGATATCCACCCAGAATTTGCGAAATATTCTTTCACTTTCATCATTGTCTAAAAAAAAGCTCTTGCCGCGTTCAGGACTCTCCAACAATGTCGCTACCCAGAGGTGAAAAAACAGGGACTGGGAATATCTCTGAAATGACCGAACATATGTTATGACTTGGATAAAATCAATATACCGTGCTATTTCCATGTCCTTACATGCCATTCGGATAGACTCGTCCGCTGTTTCAGAGAGGGAGTTACAAATGTCTTGTATTTCTGGAGATCTTGGAGATATGACATTCTGTGCAGACTATAGGTTTATGAATTAAAAACTTAAATCATCCAGACAGTACTCACTAAGTTTGTGTTTATCTCGATAGTGAACATACAACTCAGTGCAAATCCAAAGTAGTAGTTTTTGCATACTGAACTAGAAATAATCATTCGCGATATTAACGGAACATCTTGAGCTCGAAGGTCATGTAGGAGTTCTTCATCGAAGCCACTGTGAGACACGTGGAACAAGTAACAGAGATATGCATAATTAATATAGCTGGAGTTGAGCCACTCGAAATCGTCCCAGCCCGGTCTTTCAGACATCTCGTGATCGTAGGTTGTCGACAAGTTATTAGTCTTGGAAGCATTTTGAAGTATTCTCATGAAGCATGACTGTCCTAAAGCTTTATGTGCTTTCTTTTCGTCGATATAAAAAGCTCTAGAGCGAGAAGAGTCTTTCAAGAAGTCGACAAAGGAGGCATGGTGGAACAGAATGACATCATCACGTAAACGTGAATCTGGAATAAAGAGGATCGAGTGGAGATCCTGCAACGTTAACATCAAGTCGGCATAGTCTATGTTCTTCAGATCAGCGACAAATATTGGAGATAACTTTACGCCATAATGGGCATAGAGTAGCACCTCGAATACAGATGCAATGGAGTTATCTCGTAGATATTTTACAGCTTGGGATAGAATATGAGTGTACAGCTTGTCCAATTCGGAAAAAGGTGATTGAGATTGCTTTTGTAAAGTTATTACTGTGTGAAGTCTTTCTTGAGGCTTTCCTCGAGGATCTTTTATGTACTTCGCGACTGTCGACGCATAGACAAACTGTCCCGACGCATTTCCTACTAATTTGTCCATGTCGGTAGCAGATGGCCAGTCTCCATCCCTGGACAATGTTTCTCGATAAACATGATTCCTTTTCACTGAATTAAATTCGCTTTGAAGAAAGGTTTTTATATCCTTGTCCGGATTATACTTGTTGTCGAGTGTCAGCGGAACATAAATTCCAAATGACTTGAATGTATTACGGATTTCCAACTCGGGCCTGCTAGTAACAAGAAACAGGATATGAGCCGGAAGCTCCGGCAACACCTTGTAAATGACTTCTATAATCCTGGACTGTAGGTGTGACCCTTTACACTCGTCAAGACCATCAATAACAACCAAATGTGGAGTACGTGGATTCTGGGTGTTAGTAGAGGGTGTTTGTCGTTTAATCGAGTATTGGCATTGCTGTGAATTACTCTTGTCCGGCTGCAATGCTAGTACTAGCGGCTCCACGATAAGTTTTTTCATCTGCCCTTCCAGGTCATATGATAAGGTGGCCATATCGCGATCGAGCTGGGCAACAATATACTCCTTAGTATCCGGTATAGTGTTCATAAGGTGACATGAAATCGTTGGAATTAGCTTGTTCCCGTCATCCCTCCCAGTAGTGCCTGCAGTTCTGGAAAAAAAGAAAGCAGAAAGTAGCTTTTGCTCTTTATCGCATCCATCACAGACGGTCTGAGCGATAGCTGATTTCCCTGCGCCGGCAGGTCCCTGTAGCCACATTATGCGCTCAGACGGGTTTTCCGAGTCTACCCATGACATAATGTCGTTGATCACAGCTTTTCGCGTCTCTGGATGACATTTCGGAGGGTCAAAACGTTCTGCGGTTTGATGTCCAGCTCCGAGACAAGCTGCTCCTTTAAGAAGATTCAGGAGTTCTGTAGTATAACAATGAGTGCTTTGTAAGACACTTGTTATATGTAACGCACCATGTTGTTGCCCCCCACCATTGTGGACAACAGAATTATCATTATTAATCATCGTTTCTACCGAAAACTGCTTTGCGCCCGGGAAATAATTTGTCATTGGATGAGAGTGAGGTCTTGAAGAAGTTTAGTACAGAATGAAGTATATGCGAGATATTGCGGGTTCAAAGTAGGATGCCGTAAGGCAGAGGGCGGAAACAACGGAAACACTCGACAAACCTTTATATACTACAGCTACTTGACCACGTCACCTACATGTGTCATTCATATCATATTCATTTTACCACAAAACACGAATTGCATGCGCATATCTTATCTTATGTCTTGATCATCCAGTGGCCTTAGCCGTGTCCTTGAAGAGTATTCTGCTTGTTGCGTCTTCGCCAAATAGTCGCCAATGTAATCTAGGAAGTTGAAGTGAGTAGAACTGTTCAAGAAAAAAGAAATGGACTGGGAAACGGACTCAGCGCTATGTGAAATGAGCGTTAAACGTTAAAGCTTAAAGCTTCGGCCTTGAAATTGAACATGACCGGGGGTTGACGTGCGTAGAGGATGCAGTGACTCTGCGAACGGGAAGCAATGAATCGAAAGCCAAGTCATGCCATATTTCTCGCTTTCGGCGAGACGCATCACGTTGGGCCGGGTGCTATCCTGTGCTAGCAGATACGCCGGATTGAATAAACCAATGAAAGAACTTGGTACATATTAGAGAGAAAAGAAGCTATGTCAAGAAGAAGTATGAGGGCTGAGGCGGTACGTATCTTTCGGAGGTGGGAGACATGTGAGTGGGTTGAGGATCAGCAGAAGAACTTGAAATACATACATTCAAAATCCTCAAAATCCTCCAATACTTGCATTTCCGTCAGCTTCTTAATCCAAGCGATTCCCAGCGGGAGACGGTGTGAGACGATGTCGATCATCGATGAGCGCTGGTATATGAAAGTTGATGAAACCCTAACCCAACTGTAGCAGCGAGGCCAATGTCACGCTAAGCGTAACACCTGTCTAGCAGTGTCTGCTGCCACACGGAGATTCTAAGAGCGTTCGAGTAGTCACCGGGTTAAACTAGGTTGATTCGAGGGGGGACTAATGAAGCTAAAGAACCTTAAGATACAGAGCTACTCTAGGGTACTTATATACTGTAAGGTAACTGTGACGGTACCCAAAGGAAGGAGAGATAAGTAAGGGAATGTAGGGTACTAGAAAGTACTGGAACAATAAGGACAGGCAGATACAGCCTAAGGCTGACATGGAACAAGGAGAATGTCGAGCTAGGGTATGTCGGAGTTGTAGGGCCGCTGACGAGTAACGAAGGACAAGTCACGGGTGCTACACCAACTATCTTCACCGACTGACACTTCGTTCCAAGTTTCCTTCGTTCTCCTCTTGTTCTCCTCGCCGCGACTTCAACTTCAGACTGTCTTCATCGACCTATTCAAGTTCAACATCGACGTCAAGCTTGTTCTCTTTCTCGACGTCCAACCTCAACCTCAACCTCAACCTCAACCTCAGCGTCCACAATACGGAGATACGCCACGCGGGCTACACCGCCCGCGCTGTCTGGCAAGGCACTCGAGAAGATTCTCTGTGTGCTTAATCCTAGGTTCTCGTTAACCCAAGGTACGTCTTGATATATATACTAGGCAGAGAAAGTGTAGTGATTTAAATTTCAGATATCTTCCGTCATTGAATCACGGGCACCATGAACGTCTTGAACAAACGTTCCTCCCTAGTTTCTCCTCAAACAAGAACACTCCCACCTAATACTATGCTGTCTTGGACCACTATTCTCCCAATGAAGGGTGCGGAGAAGCGTGTGTTACACGTGCACTCATACCTGGGACACGGGCTCATGCGTTCGCATGCGCATGTTCACAACCTCGCGGTGTATTCACTGGTGTACATCGTTTATATATGGGTAAACCGGAGGTGATTGGGAACCCGTATCCAGTGCGGGGGTCAAAGAAGATTGTGGAGATAGACGGGAAGCGGGGGACGAGGAATGTTACGATGAGCGGCGCTCAGAGGGTCGTTGGGTCGGTGTTGACTAAAGATTCGTAAATCTTTTCTTGCGTTCTCTCTTTTCTTCCGGTTCATCTTCTTCCTCTTCTTCCTCTTCTCTTTCGTTGGCTGCGCACCTGCCCCATCCTTCTACCTCTTCTTATGGCGGTACTTCAACCCCTCCTTCTCGTGTTATTTTCGTATTCGGCACATTTCGTTCCTTCTACGTTCCTTCTGCGTACGTATAGGGCGTTACAACCAGAGACAGCTCGGAAGCATGTTGGGTATAGGTGTTCATGAATATGCCATATTCTAACTCTTCTGGGTCTTCTCCCCTCCTCCAGCTTCACTTGCTTTTCGAGTTTCTCTTCAATCTCTACAGTTGGCGCTGCTTCACCCTCTTCTGCCTCTGTAGTTGGTGGTATTTCTACACCTCCTCCTGGTGTTTCTTCTTATATTCTGTCTTTCTGCGTCAGGCTTTTCCTCTGGTTCATTCTGCGTCCCCTCGGCGTCACGCTCCAGATACAACTAGATGGTGTCCGATGCAGATTTCGGGTATGGGGTTTTGAATGTCTTTCGCCTCTTTCGTTGGCGGCACTTCTACCCCTCCGTCTGGTGGTTCCACTGATGTTTCTACGCAGTGATTTCGTCAGGTTTCATCTTCATACGTCCAGGGCGGAAGCCGCCAGAGACATCTCGGGGGTGCCGCAGATGAAGGTAGCGGGTCTACCTATGGTCATATCATATTCTGGCCTTTCGGTCTATTCCTCTGCTCTTGCTTTTCGCGGGTTTTCGCGTACTTCTTTTACCTCTTTTGTTGGCACTTCTGCGTCTTCAGCCTCTTTTGTTGGCGGGGCTTCTACCCCTCCTTCTAGCGTACTACATAGTAAACTTCGGATGTTCCTGTGTGTGGCTTGTGTTCTACGTACGTCTAGGCGGTGCTCACGAGAGACGACATGTATGGTGGGCCGTGGCGAGATGGAAGAAGCGGGCCTCGTGCGAGGAGCGCGTTATGCTATATCCTGGCTTTTGTCGCTCTTCTTGGTTTTTGTTGCTTCAGATTTCCGCGAGTTTTGGTGTTCACTGTTGGGTTTATGTTATTGTGTGATTTCTTCTGGCGTTTTACGCTTCTTTCGTCGGCGGTATATTCCGCCACATATGTCAATTATCTAGGACGATACCTCTTCATTCAAATTCTAAAATGTAACATGCTTACTTCCACGGCGAATATCAATTACTTCTAAGTAACGCGTTGGCTGTACGTGGAGCAAACCTGATTAAAGGCCACACGCGGAAACAACCGCCATAAGAGCCTGAAAAGGCTGCAGAAAGCAAACAAAACACAAAACACAAAACCCCACACCGAAAATCACGAGTGGAAAAGCAAGAGCAAGAGGGAGCAAGAGGCGGGGTGGAAGAAGCAGAATACAGCAGACCATCACCATAGGCGGCCCCTTCCATCTTGGAGCCTGCGAGTGAGTACCGTACTGGACCTACGCCGAAGGTGAAGAAGCACAGCCAACGAAAGATACAGGAGATGCAGAAGCGGTACAACTTGAAACCCACACAACAACGTAAAACCCAAGTCGTGGAATTCGCGAAAAAGTATAAGAACGAGGGACGAGGCAGAACACTTAGAATATGGCAAGCCCGCTATCTCTGCATCCTGAGACCAAAAAAACCACGCACAGAGACACAAACAAAAGACACGAAGAAACGCAAAAAGGGGGGACTAATGAAATTGATAACTCCTCCGCCTGACCCAAGGACAAAAACGAAAGAGGCTGAGTGAACCGAAAGAGAAACAAGTATACTTCCTCGCTTCATCAACAATCAAATGGCCCTTCTCAACAATGGGTTGACCATCTTCATCCCAACCCATAAGACTCCATCCGAATTCCGTTTTTACAGCATGCGCGAGTGCCCAAGACTCAAAATCCATCGCGCACCATACTGCTCCCTTTTTCTCACCCCAGAAATTCACGACCCGCTCGAATGTTAGATGACGAGGGACGAGGTTGGAGGAGATTTTAAGGCGTTTGTCAGTGGTTTTTATGACTAACTACAATAGAAGTATGTGTTGGTCAAATGCAATTTTAACGTTTAAGATAACGAAAACATGAATTAAACATACCTGATTTGCTTTCCGGAGCGATGTAGTCAGAATATGAGTTCAAATGGCTCGAAGTTCGAATTAAAGTATGGCGTACCACTCGAACCAGATATCGGTGTATCTGTAGTAGCCGGTAATGACTGGGGTATCAGATTCGGATTCAATGGCCATTGGTGAAGATAGGTTGGAACTTCCGAAGGGATATGCGTGGATAAGGAAGAAGGTTGTGGTCCGTGGAGGACAGGTTGTTGTCAAGAATAGAACGTGTTTGATAATCAGATCATAGGATCGTATTGAAGGGTTCGAAGTCCGACCGGCTCGTAACCGGACCATAACCTCACTGCCACCACCACGTTCTCCTCGACCTTGACCTTGAGTCAACCTTGACAATGAGGTATGCACCGTTCACGTCACCCATAACCTTACGCTCATACTCGACGAAAGGCCGACGCAGTCTCATACACCACGCTCATTGCTCTGTCCAGCCGTCTGTGAAAAGTTCGTGAACACACCACGAACGTCAGTTGCAACGTCACGTTCGTTCCTTCACCAAACGAACGGCACCTCCAACATATATACGAGCAGTTCAATACCGGGCTTCCCACCTGTCCCGTCCGGTGCTTCGGGTGGAAAAAGTTCGCTCTGGGCGCGGTAGCCTTCATTACGTTCCCCCGTCTTCGAGCCCACGGGCTCATGCACCCTCGGGCGTCACAATCGTCGAGGCGTACCTCGTGTCTACCTATAGTGCTGTGGATGTCACTCGGAATCCGGAGGGGAGATACGTTGAATGTGTCTATTGATAGGGAGGACGCGGGGTTAGTGTTAGTGTTGGCGCGCGTTGGATAAAGCTACAGGATTCGTCAGTCTTTTCCTTTTGGCGGTTTGGCCTAGTTTCCCGACTTCTGTTCTCATTCGCTAGCGGTACACCAGCCCTCTTCCGTCGACCTCGCGTCAGCCTCTTCCTTCGGGCGTTTCGGACGTTTCGGCTCTTTCTGGGGTTTAACTTTTCGTGTTTGTTCTGGTGTTTCATTTCCTATACTGTTGCCTTCTGGTTTCTGCCAGTCCTTCCTCCTTCATCGACGTGGCCTCTTCTCGCAGTGTAAGCGGGAACGCAAATTACAGAGGCCCCGAGTGGCACGAGGAAGGCCAAGAGAGATGACACGCGAGGATACCCCACAGGAGAAAGGCGTATTATCCACCCTACTACGCCAATAACACGTAGATCGTCTATGAGCCTGCTTTGTCCGATGAACGCAAGGCGGAGAAGTTAGACTCGAAGGGGAGGAATCAGAAAACGACTGAACTTCACGTTCAGTGAAGCTACTAATGTCGAGCACGTTGTGCGCTGAGGCACACATCTAGTTCATGGCTACCTTCAAATGCAATCGTAGTGCATCCGTGTTTATCCCGGGCACGGAGATGATTCTTGAACTCCGGGGAGATACGGGGAGAGACGGGGCTGAGGAAAGTGTCGATGGGCGGGGGGTGCGCGGGTTTGAAGCGCGTGCTAGGGGTTGTGGTGTTGGTGTTGGTTGGTGTTAGTGTTGGATAAGGATAGGATTTCGTGAGTTGATTTTCTTTTTTTTTCGACTGGTTTTTGAGGACGGTTCTCGTTGGCTTTGCGTCTTTTGGCGAATACAAACAGGCCTTTACGGTTCTTCTTCTTCACTTATCCAGGGCGGTAGCAGTGGACATTCTGCCATAGGTGCTTACGTATACGCATACACCATATAGTACTGGTTCTTTCTTCTTCATCTGATTTCTTCCAATTCCTCTAGCCTCTTCACTATCCTTTCTTTTGCTTTTATACCCCCTTCTCCAATCTGCATCTCTCAACAATGCTAACCACCTCCCTTAGGATATTTGAATGTTCATTCAACGGCGTCTTGCAGCCCTCCCCAGCTCCACTGCCTCATTCCTCCCATTCTTCTACTACTTCTCCCCGCTCCTCCTTCTCTCCCTCTCCTCCTCCTTTTCCCGCTCCCGTTCCTGTTCCTGCCCCTCCTCCTCTCCCCACTCCTCTTCCTGTTCCCGCATCTCCTCCTCTCCCGCTCTCCCGCTCCTCCTCCTCCTCCTCTCCTCCTCCTCTCTCATCTCCTCCTCCTCTCTCATCTCCTCCTCCTCTCTCATCTCCTCCTCCCTTCCCCGCTCCTCCTCTCCTCTCCTCTCCTCCCCCCTCGTTGGACATGTCATCCATCACTACAAGTGTGGTCCTACCTGCCACCTCCTGCCACCTCGCGGACCACAGTTTGGACTTTGAACTTTGAACTTTCCGTGCAAGTGGACGTGCATGCATGCACTCCTGGATGGGACTGCAACGGTCCTACATACCTCCTGCCCGTTGGCGGAAACACTTGCGTGCCTCATTCGGCCATGCGTCTCCCTCTTCTCGTTAATCTCATAAACGTCATGGAAGAGGTGGAAGAGGTGTACGTCACAGTGCATGCGAAGAATACTCCCGAGTCTTGCCTATACTATCGGTCTTGCACCTAGCCAGGGAGTACACATTATGTTCGAGCCTACGGGGAACATAAACACGAACTTCAGCAGCGTTCCTACATAGGGCACGGGCTCATGGGCTCTCGGGCGTTCACAACGTCGATTACATGCCGACGCTTTGTATTCACTGCCGTACCTCGTGTCTACTAGTGCTATGTGAAGTCATGGGAAGGGACGAAGAAGATGGTGGAAATCGACAGCGGGGAGGGGATGACGTAGGGAGGGGAGGAGGTGGCCAGTTTTGAGGGTCAGTCTTTTCTTTTTGGCGCTGACCCATCCTCCTATCTCAATAACGCTTACCCCCTACCTTAGGATATGCGAATATTCATTCAACGGCATCTTGCAGCCGTCCTCGGCTCCTCTCCTTCCTTCCTCTCATTCTTCTACTACCTCTTCCCGCACTCCTCCTCCTCTCCCCGCTCCTCCTCCTCTCCTCCCCCCTCGTTGACATATCATCCATCACTACACGCACGGTGCTACCTGCCACCTCGCGGAACATTTCCATATTCTGACCTTTGACCTTTGAACATTGGCCATGCGGATTTCCGTCATCACAAAAAGAGGTAGACGTACATGCACGCCGCGAGTTAGTCTGCAACCGTCCTATGTACCTCCTGCCAGCGGGCGGAACAATTTGCTTCATTCGATCATGCGGATTTCCTCATCAGAAATCTCAAAAATGTCGTGGACGAGTTAGAAGACTGGAAGAGGTGGGAGAGGTAGACGCGCATGCATGTAAGTATGCGCTTCAGGATGGGACGCGAGTTGTTTGAGGATGCCAGTCTGATGACCTGGAGAGATATTTCGACGGATGAGGAGGAGGGGAGGGGAGGGGCTAACCCTAACCAATCCAGGCAATAAAAGCAAATATACATATTCGATTAAACGTTACCTATCTAAGACGCAGGGGGAAGAATGAAAGAAGATACCTATCCGACCGCAACTGCGGATGAGGTGAATACGTTTTGGAATACGCAAGTAATTGTACGTGTCGAGGTCGTGTAAATTCAACGTGTGGAACTGTGCTCCTTGCACTAGCCCTTTGGATACTGCACGAAGTTCTCGCCATTTCACTTTCTCTGCCGATATTTGATTCATAGTTTGCTTTGAAAAACTCAACTGTGGCTCGTCAAACCCTGAAAATCACCTACCAACATCAGATTCTGAAATTCTCCTACGCACCCTTAAACATATTGATATGGATAAAGAAGCGCGGAACTGAGGCCAGTCTAATCCGCGAAGTATCCCATCTCGGCTCTCAATTCCCTATCCTCGCGTCTTCGAGTTTATGAAACGAACGCAGAGGATTTGAAGTCATGCCTTCGACTTTGTATTTTGAGAGCTCTAACGTGTAAAAAGAAAAACTGTTATCGAATACATTTTCAATATATATATATATAAATCTGACGGTGAAATTTGGAGAATAATAGGTGGTAGAAAAAACAGAAAATATCCATAGCTACTTGTAAGTAATGTTATGCGCCATCGCCAACAGGTGTATATTTCTTCCCTATAATTCTTGCGAAAAACCATTTCAGACCCCAGATCCACTTCTGAATCTTAGACGCTTTAACTGCAGGTTGGAAGTTTACGGAGTTAGGGATGGTGAGTTGTTCACTACTGTCCCTTCCGCTTCGGACGCGGACATTCTCTACGGAAGGTTGATTCACCTCGGAGTTGGGAACGACCGAGTCGTGACTGAGTTGATTCTCCCTTCCACCAATGCCAGGGGTAATTAACTGATCTTCAGTTTGGTTCACCAAGTTATTGACGGAATGTGAGTCATTGTTTAGTTCATCCCCGGTTTTGCTGCCATTCGCTACCAAAGGGCGGATTGTCTGGTTCGCCGAGTAGGAGAAGACATCCTCGGAGTCATCACTGAGTTCATCGCCACTTCTAAATTCATTTCCTACCGAAGGCGGATGGTTCACCTCGGAGTTGGAGACGGTATCCGGGATGTCACTTA
>JASFCZ010000146.1:0-14856 GCA_036937155.1 Cyathus pygmaeus
GAGTGCTGGGAGATTTCACATTTTCGATGCCCTCATCAAACCCTCACCAAACCCCCACCAACCTCCCACTTGACCACAGGTCCTCTCACCATACCCCCACCAAACCACCGAGAGTCCCACCAAACCCCCACTGGAGTCCCACTGGAGCCTCACGGAGGATGGTGGGACACTGACTCAGTGTAATGAGCTCGCCTTTTGCACGAACCTCAACATCATTTTACTCAACAGCTACATAACCGCCTATTTCTGTCACTGTCACAGGAGTTCGGTATGCTTCCTATGATCTGTGTCCCAGAAAACATTCGCACATTGCTAGCACACAGAAATTGTAGTAACAGTGATGACAGCAGAAGCCCCTTCATTTACCCCGCTGTCACCACCGCAAACAGGAACAAGTCACACAATTTTCTTACCTGCATTCCCAGTGGACGCTAATACTTTCGGAGGGAGGTGCTCATCTTGGTGGAAGGGAACTGCTGTCATTCTGGACTCACCAACTGTTGTGGTGGAGTAAGTTGGCGAGTCACTGGTAGATTTCGCTTATTTGTACTTATATTTATACTCAAATATTTCGTTCAATATTTTCTTACTTTATATTCTATTCTGCTATGCTTTTCTACTCTTAAGTTTTACGCTACGAGCTTTCATGCACATAGGACACTGCATGTTCTCATTGAGCCGTTCAAGTGCGTGCTGGAAGTTGCAGCCAAACAAAGGACAAGCTTTTCCATTTTAGGTTGATGTTCGACAATGCCGACATGTTTCCCCACATTCCCATCATTGTCTTATCTCTTTTTCATTCCTCGCTCTTCTCTCTTCCGATCCTCAAGTACAAACCTCAAGGCTTCTTAGGTCTCAATAATCTAGCTGTGCGCGTATTCAATACAATGGAAGGATAAGGGCTTAGAAGTCCAGGATATGTGTTTCAATATTACGGTTAATTTCATTTCATATTCTCTTGTTGCTTATCATTTGCTTTACACTATAGTAATCTTCTCTCTTTTTGTGTTGCCAATTATACATATACTTCTCCTTTTGATACTCCCCATTCTCCGACATCGATGGCCTAGCGAACAGCGGACTGAGCACCCCGCCACATCTTGATGACTGTGTTGTATCATGCAGCCTGCCAGTCATCTGCATCTACCTTGGAAGGGAGTAGTCTTCGTCATTGCGCCAGTCTCAGCCATGCAGTTGCATCAAGTGAGAGTCGCCACATTGTTTCGTTTGGTCTCAGGTGTTGGAGAATGGTGAGCTTTATTGTATTATCTATTTCATTCATATCACAGCCATCCTACTTACGATTATTGTGTTTCACTTTGATATTCTTCTCATTTCGGACTTATGCCTCTGGCGACATAGGAGTATGCATGTGCCATCAAAATTGGTAGTTACAATCATTTTTATATGTGACGAGGCAGAGTCCTCGATAATCCACCTCCCTTTTGCGCGAGCCTATTCTGAGTTATGCAATCGAAAGCATTAACGATATCATTCTATTCTCAAGCTATTTAAGTAAGTTATTTATTTGAGTCTCGAAGTCTAACTAAGTACTCTCTATAGGTACCATGTAGTGGTGACAGCGGCCAACCGAAGACTTAGGGTGTAGAAACTGCTTAAGTTATTCTTCCACACTATCATTCGTACAGCAAGCCCCATCAACTCATGTGTAAATGATGCCTCTACCTTCCACTGAGCTGCCTCCAGAGATGGAATAAATATTCGCTCAGCCATGATCTGAGGATGGTAGTCTTATCGGCTCAGTTCATGGAGGCTGGCAGCTCATATTGAACCCCATTGTTTCCCATCTCGCCTGACTTCTGTACCTGTGAGATCTCCGTGATTCATTCACCTCCAGAATCGGTACACATTGATCATGCACATTGAGAGGAGGGGGATTGAATGTCGAGAGGACTTGAGACCCTTGATTGACGATAACGATTTTGGCTTTGGATGTCCGTTCAGCCCTAGCAATGCCACTGGCATCATTCCAGAGCGAGGATATCTCCTGTGCTCTATGTTAGCGTCGTCGCCAGAACATTGTTGGCCTCAAGACGGAGCATTATCCGACGACCTCAATTTATTCTCTTACAAAGACGACCTATCGAATGTACATCCTAGTTTCAAATGAGTACGATATGTCACCATTATCCGTTGATATACCGGATGAAGAATTCCTCTCTGCTGTATGGCGCTAGGATCAATTGCCTCCATGATGCCGTCTCAACATATTTGTTCTCCTCTAAATGATGACTCAGACTCTGATGACATAGACATTGACAGGATTCACTACCACCCGCAATGTTCGCAACGAAAGCTCCCTCAACATTTCATTTTTTCTATATGGAGTCTATCACTCACTCTGAGGCTAAGACATATTACAGATTCGCAACCACAAACCCGCCTTCATCTAACATGCCCATCTTCCCAAATGTCTCAGCATCCGAATTCCAAAACCAGATTCGTTTTAACATTCCTTTTATCATCCGGACACTCAGCAATACAGTACTATCTATTAACTTGACGTTATCATATTGCTTCTCAGGTGAGAAACAATTCCCACTGTTGTCAACGTCACTCAGAAGAATTTTTCATTTGCCACGTCTTTCAAATTTGCTTCCCATCTACATCCCGCCAGCTTCCCACCTGCTAACTTACCCATTGTCTTTCCCAATGGACAATAATAGGTTTCACGAACTGCTCACGGCTGACAGAACTCGTCAACGAGAAGCTCTCTCACCTTCCCCACTCCCATATTTAAACCTACCCCCGGATAGGAACATGCATCAACAGGCCCCATTGGCATATGCTACGTCTGGTTTACTGCCCCCTTCGGACCCTCGCTGGCCTGGCCAGCCCAGCCGTGCCCCCAGTCCGGCAATGCAGCCCATTCCGTTGGCAAACACTTCTGGCATATGGCCTAGTCAGAATGATGGCAATCTTCTGCAAGACGAAATTACCAGACTCAGGAGCCAGCAGCTGCAGTTGCAACAGGAGAACTTGTCCTTACGGGCTGAAGCTTCTGCATTGCGGTATGTTCTTTAACATCTCAGAAGGGGAAGAAAGACGCCTAACCTATTTAATCTCTAGCGAAGCATACCATACGCTTGTGTCAGCTGTGCCTCAACTGCTTTTACTTGCAGGAAACCCCTTTGATCTCACGCTCCCGGAGACAGCTCCTAATGCCCTCTCCTCTATATCAGTTCCATTCATTCCGGTCTCCCTCCCTGTCACCCAATCGCTACTGCCCCTTATGCAGGAGGATTACCCGCTGGTGAAATTCTGGGATGAGTCAGACTGGGCCAAGGCAAAGAAGGATGTCATGGGGACTGGGAAGTCAGGCAAACGCAACCGAAGTGCAACTGACGCAGCAAAAGGTATCAATGTAACGATGAAGTATGTTGAGGAACCTGGGGGGAAGGAAGTGGATGGGTTCTATGCCACGAGGATCCGTAAACAAGCTTATGTTCTCTTTATAGATCTCAAAATGAGCGGTCTGGCTCCGGATAGCTGGGGTAACATCGGTTCTAAAGCAAAGAAATATTTCCAGCAGGAGATGGCAGCTGAGTTTCCCGAGTTGCGCTACTGCAGCGCGCACTGGAAAGCGCACTATGTTGCGACGCAAATTTATCCGTCTTGGGTGGCATACCATCTAAAAGGCAAGAAGGACCAAGGTATCAAACAGAAGGCGGATGATCTCGAAGGGGAGTTTGAGCTGGATCATGAAGGCAACATCGTGGTGGACGAGGATCAAACAGAAGCTGGGCCATCAAAGAAGGCCAAAGGCATCGAAGTAGAACAGGTGAGCTCTTTGATTGTTTTTATCCACGGTCCTTACTCATAACACATCCATCAGGGCCCCAGCCAATTGTCTGAAATTGATATGCTTCCCCCCATCGTTGTCTCCCCTGTAGATCATGCCGTGTTGGCCAATGCTGGCATATCACCATGCCTAGTACCACCAATGCTATCAATGTATGTGTTAAAACTTACATGTTCTGTTTCGTGTTAGTTAGCTGACTATTTTGCGTAGTCTCGATGAAAGTGATGACGAGCCTGAGGATGTATTCATGACTGATATGAACATCCCCACTCCCTCCTCCACCCCTTCTGGCACAGGTTTTGCAGCTACAACATCGGGTACGTGATCCATTCAAGCTTTTATAATCCCAACACCACTGATACCAAGTTATCAGGTATGTCTTTGATCAATGACAATGTTACCCCGCCTTCCGCTGGGGGGAGTTCAGGTGCCGATGGTATGGTGTGTGACGATAGCACGAACTCTGTGCCCGTCCACTGCCTACCCCCTCTGCAATCCTTGTTATCAACTCCTTCACCCGCCCATGCCGAACCTGAAGAAGCTACATCTGCATCCAGTGGCTCCCCCACCAAACTACCTGCTCAGGTCAATACAGGCTCAAAGAAACCCGATCCTAGGATGGTTCCTAGCAAGACCACCACTTCACGGTATGTAACCAAAAGTGCCTAATTAATGAGCGCTTTTCTGATCCTTCTACTCCACTTAGGAATCTTTGCGCTATCGACTGGTGCAAGGTGCACCTGAAGGGGACAAGGAAGGAGTTTGAGATGTACTGGAACGATCTTCAAGGCACAGACATAGTGAAAGTAAGTCTACAACAGTCTTTTTTATAACGCATATCTAATACGAGTGGTTTCTATCTGCAGCAGTTTGATGCGAAGTCGAAGGCATTTGCGAAACCGGCTGCACGTAGCAAGGAGCCAGCTATCAGGACAAGGCGCGGCGCTGCCAGAACAACAAAATGATTACAATGGATAGAATCTGGATAGGATAGCAGGGGTTCTAATTGTCCTTCAGATATCGTACGACAGCATTAGATAGAAATATAGTGATCTTTCCGATATCCCGATATCTCCCTATTACACGTTAGAAATGCCTCGTTCAGCAACTACGACAGCGTTAGATCAGCCGATATATACTGTAACCACATGGAGTCGACCCTTGCCCTAGCTCAGATATGCAACGGTGGGATCATAAATCCTTCAATATTTGGTGAAGAGGGATCTGAGCTGAGCTGACATTTCGCGTAATTTAAGATCTGCCTCGCTGGTGTTCGCTCTAGTCCGCTAAAAATCGCAGCATTCTCTCTTGCAGGGGGAGATCGTAGCATGTCTGAAAGTGTCAAAATTTCATACTGAGTTAGATTTCATTAGACCTCCTAATACGGAATTTTGACTGGGATTGGCAACCCAAGCCCAACCCCGTGCCATGTCAGCCTCATGGTGGTTTCGTCCTCTGTTCCAAACAACCACAAAGTTCAAATTAAGTAAGTAAGTACTCCGACTCCAGTCCAGCCTTGCCCTCGACACCGCCGCCAACTGGCCTCCGCCACCACATGGGCAGACGTCAACTATACGCCACCGCCATGATACAGTATCACCCCTCAGGTCACTGTCATCAGTCGTGACCAATCTCATCAGCCTGCTCTGAAGTAGCTGAAAGATGCTCAGTCCGATTCATTCTATAGGTTGAATGTCCAGCATTGTCAGCCATCATGATTCCTGGATATGGCAGGCAGTTTCCTCATAGAAGCTCAAGCAGGGTAGGAAATCCTTAGTGCGAACACTGAAGTGATGGTTAACAAACGACAACATCTGCAGTAAAGTATTTATATAGAGTTGTTCCTGACTAGACTTACTTTATAGTAGTACACTGCTTATACATCTGTCGGTATCACGGTTCTGGAACTGAATAAGTAGTACATGAGCGCTTCAATTAACTGATATATATTTATACATTACTACTAGTAGCTGAAGGCATACGTGGGATGATGAAGTTCGGTTTGGGATATCATAATGTCGTCCAGAGCAACGATGTTGGCACCGTATAAATGTGACACTAAAGGAAGCCCACTGTCTCGCAGGTTTCTTCATACGTATATTTCAAGCTTTTCATCGATCTCATATTCTACCATGCATTTCACTATCCAGTACATCATGCTCGCTATTGTCATCGGGACACTCCGTACCGATGGCTGTCCAATCCTTAAAGAAGTCACTTGAGGAACTGCCACTGTCGACCACCACGACTTGATTTGTAAAGGAACCACAAGCGGCTGTTCTGAGGTGCAGGATTTTATTTATAGGATATACCAGGTGTTCAAACAACCCATGAATGAACAGCTTCACAATCTAATTCCAGACCTACGTCGTCCATCCATCGGCCTTCTGAACGGTCAAATACCATCGGCCACCACTGCAACGATTCCAACAACAACAAGTGCATCTTTCAGAACTAATATACAGTTAAACATGGCACCCAGGCTTGGGGTTGTTGGAGAACAGTTTCCTATGGTATGCCTCTCTCCCTACGAGATGGTTACTGCTTCTGCACTAATTTGTTGCTGACTTCGAAAATTAGAAACAACACGGGACATACTGTGTCCTTGTAGGGAATGTAATGACGTGCCAGCATCCGAACTTTGGCTATACTATTGAAGTAGTACAGCCATCAACTGAAACACCTTGTAAGCAATCGCACACTTTTTTATTTACCCATTGCTGTAGCTACAACTTCAGTGCTTGCTATGAGGTTGCGAAAGCAAAAGAGGCAAATCTGTGAGCTCGATGTTAAAGGGAAGCAGGAACTACTGCCCTGTGGTGTGACTGATGGCGAGTTAGAATCTCCTAGTTAATCGGGACCTACTAGTAAACAGTGATTTAACGTGCGAACAAGTCGAACCAAGTGCGCTACATACACGAAAGGGAAGGACTTAAGAATGAGTGAAACCGAACAGAGCGAGTAAAGTTTTGTATTCAGCTTGTAACTAGTACTTACGTACTTATTTACTACTACTAATGTCTAAATATGTACTATATGTGGTTATCGTTACAGTGATGTGTCCCAGGGACTTGAATAGAGTTCAGAAGGGTCTTGAGCAGCATGGAGAGATAACGAGAAATAATATTACTGAGTGAGCGGGCGATAGAAAGGAAGAATGTAACTCAGAGGGGGCGCGCACGGAGAGATGCACCCATCGGTTAATTACTGTCTAAGTAGCTCGACTACTATGTTTCTGCTAAGCGCGTTGATCGGCCCGACTATGTAGTAGTCATTTACAGAATCTCCCGGCTGAAAGAAATTATAAGATTTCTCCCAATACTGGATCCTTTCGATCTATTGTTCCAGGAAAATAAGTGTGACAAGGAAACCGCGTTCATTGTTCTGTTCAAACCACAGTATGACGTGTGAAATAGTAAAAAATTGCGAAATCTGGGGAAATTTTTAGGGAAATTTGTGTTTTCCCACGCCAGTTTCACTGAACCTTTGTTCACGCGTCTCCGAGACGCTGGACAAAACGCGCTCTTCGTTCTGTTCAGCGGAGAGTGGGATGCGGGACGGGAACAATAGGTCGAAACGATCCAGTAGTAGGAAGTATATTATGATGCGACAAGAATGAGATAATTACTTAGTTACAGTTTACGCGCAGATAGACATGGAATGGACATGGTCTCTGAAATCTATCAGAACCACAGCTCTGTAGACTCGCATAGTCCGGAATCTATTGTTATGGAATGGGGTGGGAACGAATAAATGAATTAGGCTTTGTGGAGCAGGCAGTCTGCCTGCACCATGAAACTCGTGTTTTTCATATCCGTACACATTACATTCGTTCTGTCATTACCTAGTTCTTACTTACCGAGCCTCTACTTAAATGTCGTACCTACACTCTTTGAATACAGGTTCCGCTCCCCCCCTTTTCAATTCTCATGCGACCTCACTAGGACATTGGCGGTTCGGACGGACGTGCCAACCACTCGCGAAATTTCTTTGTAGAGAAGTTGTCAAGCAAACTTCTCGTCTTACAGCTTGATTTAATCTACGAAAATGCGATATCATATTCTTGTTCCGCCTCGGAGCTCATGATATTTTCATGCGGCCTGACGAAAAAAATTGCTCTGGAAATTGTGGGTGTTGATTCATTCATACTGAAGTCGCTCATTCTTTTCAGGTCCAAAATCAATCGAGGGCCCTAAGAGAGTATGAGATATATATAGGTTTGAAATCAGTAAGAAAATGCTTGTACCGAAAACGACAGAATTCCAATGTAGCACCTGTTATATTTTCAGCATTAATGTAGATAAATTTTGTTTAGCAACATACGGGTATACAAAGCTGGTGAAAAGACCTAATTGATGATCCAGTGAACCAATGGCCATAAGAAATGTGGATACTATATTTTATGGGTGATTATCATAATTGATGTTAAGAAAAGACGGACTTACCGAAAAGGAGGCAAAAAAACAATGTACCATCTCGAAGAACGGATGTAATTAGGGGGTGTGTATCACGCTCATTCCGTAGTACACCTCTCATCCTTCCACGTTCTTGGATAAAATCTCGCCCTACCCTGATAATTGTCAGCAGAAACAAAATGGCTGCAATATTCGCAAAACATCAGTGGCGGTGACGCGATACACTAACACAGAGATAATTACTGTGGAGAGCAAGCGACATCCCAAACCCGAGGCTCTGAACGTTGTAGAATATTTGTACATTGGAAGGTTGGATGGATATACATCCGAGACCTGGTAGAGCAAATTCGGAGTCGGATATTTCAAACAATAAGATAGAAGCGAGCACAGTCTATGGGGGTATTGTAAGGCGGTGTTAGTGCAAATCGTTGGACTAAACTCGAACCCCAAATTGTGCTAGATACGAGTATGTACGAAATTTAAATAATCTTCAACGGATGGTTATTGACGCTCACCAATAAGTCCTATTCCAAGAAGAATAGTAACTATATGCAGTTTAAGTATTGAATAGCGACATCGATCTAGCCACTCACCTAATTTTTTGTTTCCATATAGTGCGCATACTCGTAATGTAAAAATAAGGTCGACCGACGTCATTATTAGTGCCAAGCCTCCACTACCGACCTGAGTTCAATGTTTTTCCACCTAACGTTAAACACTGAGCTTACACTCCATGAAATCGGTGGGTTGCATTGCAGCTGTAAGAAGAAGTAAGCTTGACAGAGTCGACTAAGAAATGACATGTGTTGCATACAGCTATGCATGAAATCATCATGTTAACGTGTATATGAAGTGAAATAGGCTTTAGAACTTACAGGTGTTGATAGTATGCTTCCAGTAACCACATTATATGGTACTGTCACATGTAAGTAGACGATTCATGACAAAACGTATAGCTCACAAATAGTTTCCGCTCTGTTATGTTATAGAATTATGTGAGAAATTCCAGGAATTAATGAAATGTTGCGAAGCTTACAGTAAGTAAACGGGGCAGTAGTATCGTCCAATGAGATATAGAATCTTGGGAAGTGACCATTCATTCCCCTGTTGTCCAGTATTAAACGATACGATGTTGACCAATTAGGATACTAGACTTACCTCCATATGTAGGTCACCTATGAACAAGTTAAACAAGTTAAACATACTGTATGGGGCGTGTTTGGCACTTGTATGGACTTCATACCTCATCAGCGAAGGAATACACTATGCCATAGGCCAAGGAAGTCACAGTTGCCGCTGTTATGCTGTCAATACCGATATCAAGATGGTCTGAGGTCAGATAACAGACCATATACTAGGTTTATCTTCTGGCTGATGTCAAGGAGGTATGCAAATGTGTTACTGTCGTCCATTTCTCGGTGATGATAGTGAGCTCGTGTGTTCTAACAGCATATTTATAAAGGATTGTCATCATAGAAAAGCCTGTCAAAGCACGTCCTAGTTAGATCATCACTGTCCCCATCATCATCTACTTGGAATCTAAGGATGTTTAGCATAACCATGTTTATACCCATCGCTCGAAATTGGCTGGTTTTACGATGAGCCAAAGTGATTACGTTGCCAGACGCTGTAAATACCAGATGTTTAGTTAGTTGTCTTTTAGATAATCCCAATAAGAACAAGCATTTGGATGAGAACCGCCATAGTTCAGTGATATATCATAATTCGACGATCTTCCGAGAACTAGAAGCAGTGGACAAAGATATCTTGCATATCACCGGTCACCGGTCACCTGTCATAAGCTCTTCTGGTCTCGATAATTTATGGCAGTGCTATGCCGCGATTCTTGTTTCGGCTGTTAGTTAATAGTTGGTTGCGAAATATTTGAAAGATATGTATATCTGCATCATTACTAAGTAAAAGCATCATTTGTCAGGTTGAAACAAATTGGACGAAGACTACTTACAGTAAAGTTTCGAAGCTCTCTAAAAGGAGGGATGATCGAAGAAGGTTTATGATAGCAAGTGGCTGACGATAGCACGAGTGCGATGTTCAAGAGTAAAACTTCAAGACGGAGCTGTTACAACTTACAGGATGTGGATGTTGCGGACCGCCGAAATCCCGAGGGCTGGTGATAGCGTCGTGCTCTGTTCCAAGCAATCACAAACAGGTTGCGAGACGCATTACGACCAACGGAAGACAAGAACCAAACGTTTATCGCTGCTATCATCATTTATCTGCCATACCCTGGCCACCAAATACCGTCCTCAACGCAGTGCACCACAACAAGCTGTCGTCTCTCCGGCGAAACCCATCACAAAGGGGGAGACTAGACGACGGGCGATTAAATGCTGGTCGCCGAACGATCCTGCCTCAAGTGCCTCCCGCAACACCCATCCATGTCTCATTCTTCTGCGTTCAGTGTGTACCCCTATAACACGGCACAGTCTCCTGGGACGTCTTTCCTTCTGCCGTGGGTTTCACCCCTTCTGCCGTCAGAACTTGCTCAGTGCCTTCCACGAAGAAGGATGACGGGAACATTAATATTTGAGCACGAATGATGGGATGGTTGAGGTCGTTGAGCACGGATGACGTTCACATTCATGAAGTATGTGCCAGTTGCAATTTCGGCCGGTTCTATAAGCGCTCAACATCAAATCCATCGCATGTCCACCAGTCCCATACACCGCTTCGAATCACTTATAACTATAGTACCCCGTATGCGTATCGCGTAGAGTCAACGCGAGCCGCAGTCAGATATTTATCCAGATGCACGTGACCGCACGCGGAGACCGTGTGTTGTCGTTGGTGGTTTAGATGGGTGTAAGGAGGAGGACGGCACGGCTGAAGGTGTGCAGGTGGCGAGAAAGCTGTAGTGGAGGGCCACTTCGTGTAAGCGATAGGGAACACCAGGTGGTGGTTTGAGGCGGAGGAGACTTCGAACGGTCGAAGTTCGTATGCTGTTCGGTTTAACAGGAATTCGAGCTCCTCCATGCATCGCGTCGACCTTGAAGGGACCAATAACTTCAAGCCGTGAATGTGAGAGATTGGCTTTACGGTTCGTTAAGTAAGGGAACTGGAGTTGTTTAGAGGCGGAAGGTCGAAGCCAAATCGACTTCGAGGGGATAGAGAAGTCGCACATCTTTAACATAGGATTCGTCATCGTCACATGATGATGGAATACCATGCGCGTGCACGACATATATGTGTCTGAGGGAGTGGGCAAGGCGAGCTGCTGGTGTCCCGCACGCAATGTCGAAGGTGGAGTCCTCCGCGCCCAACATGAATGTTAAACCCAGAGTCGGACGGCACAAGTGAGGGTCTCGCACACCACTAGAAACAAGTCGTCACCATAGGAGGTTAGAGGATGAGAGACTGCTCGATCCTCGTCAAGTATATCGATCGAATGCGCGCAGTCCTCCACGCCCAGCATGAATGTTAGACAGAGCCAGTTAGACCACTAGAAACGACTCGTCAATACAGGAGGTTAGAGGACGAGAGAGAAGAACGTACTGCTCGATCCTCGTCAAGCACCTCGATCGAATGCGAGCTCACAATAGCCCCTTGGATAGCTCACGGACATGCTGAATCCATCGGGGACGCAATCTGAACAAGACATACGGAGTTATGGCGAGGAAGTTCCTTATGTAGGAGCAGGGGACGAGCGTGTTTGAGCGGGAGTGAAGTCATTGAACGTTGAAGCTGAAGCTTGAATGCCTATGTACAATGTCCGTTGGAAGACTAGAGTGTTGAGGCGCGGTAGGCTACAGCAGTGGAGCGATAAGTAGACGAACAATGAAATAGAAGGGATAAACACGCACCTATGGTCCATCCCAGATCTCTAAACAGGCCATTGATTCCAGCCCCAGCTCCAGTCCTGCCTTTTGATGGTAGAGATTGCACACCGTCAGCGCAAGCTTTAGCCATGCACTTCCTGCGATGCGCCTTCATAGAGAGGGGATAGGTGAACGAGGAGGCCGTTTAGTTGTCATAGGTGGTTTAGAGACGAGTAGGAGTGGAGTATGAAAGAAGTACTTTACGCAGGGGACGAAGGCGCTGCAGCTGAGAACGATTCCCTTGTAGACGTAAGGAAGAAGCGGAGGAGGCAGGGAGGCAGAGAAGACGTCGAAGCTCCGTGGGCTGTTCGGTTCAACGTGAGTTCGACAAGAATTCGAGCCCCTACGTACTCATCCATCCCATGCCTAAGTAGCGTGTCGACATTGAAAGGTCGGAGAAGCCGTAGAGGTATGATGTTGGCTTTACGGTTCGTCAAAGCCGTACGATAATGGAATGTGCGGGTACATGCCCTCGATGTGTTTAAGGGAGTGTGCAAGGTGATTTGGGGCACATAAGTTGCATGTGTGAAGGGAGTGTTGCAAGAGGTCGAAGGGCGGGATTAGTAGCCCAGAAGCGGCAGGAGAAGGATAGTACGGCTTTGGAAAGGAGATTGTCAACGCCGAAGCATAGAGGATGATAGAGAAGAAGTACGTACTAATTGACCCTCGTCAAATACATCGATAGAATGCGCGCTCACGAAAGTCCTTTGGATCACTCGAGTATGGGCGGAACTCCTCGTGGCCAGGGACGCCGGAGAAGATGACGTTCCTGGGGTGTGTGTTGGACATGACGTAGGGAGTCATGAGAGGTTGAGAGGTGGTGAAGTGCGTCCGTGAGCGGGAGTAGGGGATGACGTTGGGGATGTTGAAGTGTCGTAAGCTACAGCAGAGGATCGTTAAGGAGACGAGCAACGAAAGAGGAGGAAGAAGCGCGCACATGGTCCATGCTCCCTAAGCACAGATATCCCCTCCAACGGACATCTACCTCCCAGTCAACTCCCTGTCCAAACGGGCCATCGAGTCCATCCTCCATATACGATCGGAACTTGCAAACAATGCAGTTAAGCACCATCACGAGCTCCGTGTCGATGAGGCCATCGGCCTGCTTGAGGAGCTCGTTTTGCAGCGTGAAAGCGATAGATGTCGCTGGTGTCGACCGTCCCCACCCTGGGGCCGAAGGCGTGGATGATACTGGCCGGCGTCGAGGAGCGTCTTTGTACAGAATCTACGCAGGTCGGGAGCGCACGGGTGTGTGAATACTGTACTTAGCTGGAGCTCGAGGCAGTGAGAGGTCGTATGCGGGAAAGAACGGGCCTCGACGTGCGTCGCGGCTATCGACGTGACGTGGCATACCAACGCGCTTCACGACCACACCCAAATCCTCCTCAATCCCAGCCGCGCATTCATCTTGCACGCGTCCAAAGGTCTTCTTGTCGAGTATACATATCTTCCAGGACGAAATCAGTAGTGTCCACCTCTTGCAGTCTCTTCAGGCCCCAGGGAACTTCTGAAGTGATGCTTGTTAGGATTCGAGAAATATCTTGCGAGTTCAGTGAATGAGGTTTTTTATTGTTATCGGTTATATGTATATATAATTGGTCCGTGAAGGTGCCAGTAGTACGAATCGAGTACGAATCCGGAGGTAGAGGACAACGGCTTGACAATGATTCTGAACTCAGTGAACTGTCGTCGACACACGCTGATTGTTTATAATGCCATCGTCGTCTGTTCCAAACAAACACATGTACGCTCCACTGCCATAAGTATCACTTGAGTATCACTGGAATTCCCCAATATCCCACTATGGAAGACAGCAGTATATAGTCCTACACCATCGAACTACAAGTGAAAATTAACTACTTATATGGTCAATAAATCATACAAAAACATCGTCCTGACCCGTTTCATTCAGCCGCTGTCGTTTAAACAGCGGTCACGTACAATTGCATAACATATATAATATAAATTATTAAGCGCTCCGCACACTAAACAATCTATGAGAAAAAGAAGTAATTGCGGAATACAGGCATTTTAGCGACGCCAGCAGGATTTGAACCTGCGCCCTCAAAGAGGAACAGATTTCTAATCTGTCGCCGTAACCACTTGGCTATAGCGCCGTGTAAGTGTAGTTTGGTTTAGCCTATAGGATATGTGGGCATTTGAGCCCTGGCCAGAGACGTATGGGAGACGTTGTGGTTCGTCCAGGGTTAATCGATAATCATCCGCTACCTCTGTCCTTGAAGTTGCAATCATAATATTCCGCCCAACTTTTATTCAACTTTTATTACCATATTGAAGATCACATGGAACTCAAATAACATGGGAAAGAAATGCTGCACGCAGAGCTTACGTGTGAAAGTACCATTTTCCGACGACATAGTGGCTTGATGATCAAAGTGATGCGTTTGTACAGTATGTGCATAATAATACAAAGTCACGGACTCCTCCAAACAGTAACCCACTACTCTCTGACTAATACGTGAATACGATGAATATGACGAGTATGTGACATCTAACTAAGAACACTCTGTTGTGATCCGACTAAGAACTACAACGTTGGTGTATTCCTATGAATACACAAAAGATCAGTACATGTAAGAGTGTAAGAGTAAAATAGAATCGTACCAATATACTTGCAGTCTTGAGTCGAGCACGAGAGTTTGAGGCGAGTAAGTGAGGTTCAAACTGTAAGTACTGAGTTCTCAAAGCGTAGGTCAACCAAATTCCAAGTTCAGGCAAGTCACGTGCTACTGCCGATTGGAATGTCACAAAAGAATTCAGC
>JASFCZ010000147.1:0-14822 GCA_036937155.1 Cyathus pygmaeus
AATCAATGAACCACTTCATTAACCTGTAGAACTAAGTCATAACATTGAATGTTCTAAAATCAGTGAGCCACTGTCAACACCTTTCTTTCTATGCTATCATACCATTAATAGGATATAAATACGAAATATCAAGTGTGTTACGTAGATTTTCATTAGTAAACATGCAGCTGAGCCTTTCATGGGTAGGTGGAAGATTGTTTTGAATTCTATGCAGTTTCTGAGAATATACACCACACCCGATGCTTTAAGGTTTGATTAACTTGCACATGCTTAATGAAAGCATCTCCGATCCTAGCAGAATGAAATTAAATACACATTGTTCACGGCGGGATATGTACCAAATGATACATCATACCAACATGGCGGATGTGCGACGTGATATATCAACTGTGCTAATTAGCGGCCTGTGGTAACTACTGGGATTCATACATCATGTTCCCTAGCTAGTTATCACACATGATATATCAGCTATGCTCCATGGCCTGCGATGGTCAGCTTTGCATTGGAGGAACATTGATTTGGGAGGAGGTTGGAGTAGGTCGGTGGGGTTCGGAGTTGGGTCGAGATCAGGGAGCATATAGGGTGGCAGGTTTACTCGCCGATATCGGTTCCGATCCGGTGTGAAGAGGGGCGCAGCGACACCACACTTTGACCTAGAGGGTGGGAGCTACACGTCACCCCTTCCGAATCTACTGATTTCACCGTCGTACCACGCCAACACCTTCCCATCTCAAGATTGCCAGTCTCTTCCACCTGCTGCTCAGAGTTGGATGGTGGGTGAAGGAGTGTTCGGGGTGTCTTGTGTGGGCCTGTTCATGTTGTTGCTGTTTTGGTGTGAGGAGGGTAAGGGCTGTGTTACCCCTTTCAGTTCACCATCATACAATGTCCTCCTCCTTCTCCACATCTCTCTGCTTCGAGCTTGGCTGCCTTCCTCCATCTTCCCCTCCCACCAGGACCTACATTATAGCTACCTGGTGTTTCCCTGCCTCACATCCCACTCCATACGTCGGCCACTACCATCCAACATGTTTTTCATCCTACCTACCACCAGCTTGGCTTAGGAGTTAAGGCTGGCCTATGGGAACCACTACACATTGGCAGAATGTCGGTACAGGGACAAGGTAGTATGGGTCTGTGGAGCTAGGTGGGGGCAAGGGAACATTCGAGGTCGTTCATCCTTCTCGTTGCTCATGTGAAGAGGGAATATCGTCCTCAGCGAGGGAGAGCTTCGAACATACTGTACCATTATGACCGATTGTTCGGCGATTTTTTGCGTGACGCAAAAAGTTGGTTCATTGTTCTGTTCGAGCCCGGGTGTGATGCGTGACGGTGAAAGAATTTGTTCATTCAATATTGTTCTTGATTTCCGATTACCTCGCAACCATTGTTGAGTACTAATATTGACCAATGACCAAGCCCAAGGCAATGCCAACTTCCAAGAATCATTGTCTATCAATGTAGACACATTATTTTAGGTATGAAGTCGATAATGTGCGTATTGATGCCACTCCGACTGAGCTGGGACGCGGGTAACGGAAAAAAATGACCAACATATTTGCAACATATTGTACATATACGTCAAAATTGTGGGAGCAGCATTAGTTTATTCACGGAAATATGTATAGACTACTTGTAGTACGAAAATTTGGAGATTTAAGTTGTATTTAACCCAAATTTAGCACTAACTTAGTTTTGTTGTACTTTTGTTCGTTCTCTGTTGTGATGCGTGATAACCTACCTAAATTGTTCTGTTCGATGGGACTGCGTGATGCGTGACCGAACAATCAGTCGTAATGGTACAGTATGGCCATCAGTGCAATCAGTGCCATATATGGCATTTCCCATTTTTCTGACAAAGTGTGTTTCTGACTTATGTTTTGTGGATTTTAGTGTATGTGTAATATAATATGTATGCCATTCTGTAAGCTGACCATAAGTAGAGGAAAAGAGAAAATGGACGGTATCCTAAACCCCTTTAGAGTATGATTGTGTATATAAAGAAGAAGGAAAGATTAAGGATTAATTATGAGTTGCGGAATAATGTAGATCTGACATCCAACTGAGATCGCTAACTGGCATGCACTGTGGGAGATACCTTTTCACCGCCCTCCAGAAAAATTCGATGAAGTTAAGTTCGCAATGAAACTTAGGAAGTACAATGCAAAGGTATCCGGCAGCTTCGATTACCTCGACAACAAGTGATTTTTGTTCCTTAAAGTCCGGCTGTAAAGCAAGTATTCTTTTTGCGCAGCAAGCTGTGGCATATGAATCACATTTCCTTGTTGATTCGTCACTTGCCTTTCTGCATTGCATCCGGAGACCTTTTTTGAACAATCCACACTCAATAAGTACTTGCCTCATGCCTTTGGCTTCACCAGGGAAGTCAGGATGATCGGCAGCGAACACCATTGGTTGGTCAATCTTAACTCCATCTTTCATAAACCATCCATTGCGCATTTTTGACTGTTTACCTCCAGGGTTCATGTTCATCCAACTGACCAACAGGGTATCTTCGGCATATGCTGATTGACCTTGTGAATTATCCACCATCATCAGCATTTGGTACCCAGGTGGATAAGCCTCTTCAAATGCCGGTACTATCTTTTCTTTGATCTGTAATACAGCTCACAGATCAGATAACATTGAACTCATGCGGAAAGCCAAGTACCTGTTTCACAAACAGTTCACCATTCCAATATCCTTCGTAATTCTTTCCCTATTCCAGTGTCTGGCTCGCACCTTTCAGCCAGCTAACTGTCGAGCAAATGACATCAGACTGATGCAAGCCTCTTCCAACTCCTTTTTTCTTCAACAGCTGCTCACCTCGCCATACCCATTTCCTTTTCTGTCCATCATTTGCCTGCACAGTCATCTCATCTTGAGAAGCCGGAACAATACAATGCTCCCCAGGTTTAAGTTTGGGTATTATTGCTTTCATGACATTACCGACTTCATATTTGATCATATACAGTTCATACTTTCTGAATGTCGGAATGAACTCTTCCTAATGTGAATAGATGACATCTAGCCGTTCTTGGCCATCGTAATAGATTGCTTTCTTATACAATGTGTACTGGAAGCCCTCCTTTAATAACCATTGCTGTGTGGTTGTCAACAATATACCCTCGGTCACTTTCAAATGAATGCATGGAAAGATTTACACCTCAAGGTACTGCATTAACCCCCTCAGCATCTCATTTTGAACAACATTGGTGAGATACCTCTTTGCTTCATCCAGGAAAAGCTTGCTCTGTGTGAAACTTGCGAGCTTCTTTGGATCCATGGACCATTTGTTCGTGCGCAGATATGCTCGCAACTCTGTACAAACTTCCGGATCATCCAGGAGTGAGAAAACTTTGGCAAGCGCTCCTCTCTTTGATACCAGAAGCTCTCTTGCTTTTAACCAAGCTTTAACCCACGACCTGATGAGCCGTCCTCTATGCCCTTTCGCAAATCCATTGCTCTCAGCTGCCATCTCCGAAGACACGATGAGCTTTCTTCCACTCTTCACCATCAAGACAAGGCAGCTTGTAATAGCTTGTGCTCGACAGGTCTGTAGTCTGTTACGTCCAGCATCAAACACCTCCCATTTCGAAGCAAAAAGCCCCTCTATATCAGCAAGTCCATCCTTGAGGATGCACTTTGTTTGAGCTTTCTTTTGTGCTCTCGCTCCACGGACAGAGACTGAAAGCTTGCAGCACTTTCGAGGTGGAGGCGGACGGACATTTGATGAGCTGGTAAGTGATTGCTCATTTTCACCATCCGATTCATTGTTGCTGACCTTCCAGGGCTCGACATCGGTTTCCTCGTCGCTGAGATCAGAAAGGTAACCGCGAAACGAATCGGGATTTACACCGATATCACTCCCAGCAGCTTCTTCGTTGACATCTGATATTTCCTGGTCTGTAGCTGCTTCACTGGATCGGTTGTTGCGTGGTGCAAAGAATGAATGGAAGTTCTTTGCTGTATCACTATCAAGTACCGGTAAGTGTGCTGAGTTTGCGATTTGAATACAACTTATAACAAACCTTTCCCTCGTAACAGTGTCCTTCTCTTCTTTATCGGGAAGCTTCTTGGAATTGTGTTGTTTGGTGCATTCTGACAGGCCGTTATATCCATGACAGCATTGTGCCTCCACCTTTTCCCAGTGCTTTTGAGGTTTGTTCATCACTATCTTCTTGTAAGGTGTTGGTCTGCTCAGGACCGCCATATCAGCAAGAAACTGACATTCATGTCGCAGGTTCTCCAAGACTTCATGGGGCTCAAGCTCCTCTAATTCAGCATCGAGATCCTCAACTGTCACTGTCGCTTCATCATCCATCAAATCCGATATTTCTTCATCCTCTGATTCGGACTCCGGTACATGGCTCACCCCACCAGTCCAAGACGTGCACTCGTCATCTTCATCATCTCCATCTGAGCACTGGTGGCTGCAAATGTGTTTAATTGTTGCTGCTAAGCTGCAGGGGACAGAATTGGAAGCTCAGCAGGGATTTATTAGCACATTTGTGATCAATGAGAATCACTGTAGCTTAATCATGTAGTTCAATCCAATCCAATTAATGTGCTCAGTGGTATCTTGAGTTAATTCCTTTGCACTCCGCTCAATGCTTAATATGCGAAGTCATTCATGCACTCATTTGAGCTAAATAAAAATACCAGTGAGCTCAATGGCTGTCGGTACCCTACCATGCTAGGAACTAAACCCCAGGGTTGTTAACCTAAATATATTATTGATGTTACACCACTACACCACTTGTCCTTGTATATTATATGTCTTAGCATACACATAACATGTACACCCTTATGCTATATCTCAGCATTATTACATAGAGTAGATGCATGGGTGCACATTAGTGATATATAGGTACCGTTATATACTTTAGAAAGTAGACATATAAGTGTATTTAACCTACAGTGTCCAGAACACTTATATGAAGGCATGTTAAATTTTTGCAAAGTCCGAAATAATGGACTGAATTTAGTGTCATATACCTTAACGCACATATACTATACAAGGACAAGTGGTGTAGTGATGTAACACCAATAATATTGTATGTAGGTTAACAACCCTGGGATTTAGTTCCTAGCACGGTAGGGTACCGACAGCCATTGAGCTCACTGGTATTTTTATTTAGCTCAAATGAGCACACAAATGAGCACACAAATGACTTCACACATTAAGCATTGAGTGAAGCACAAAGGAATTAACTCAAGATACCAGTGAGCACATTAATTGGATTGGATTGAACTACATGATTAAGCTACAGTGATTCTCATTGATCGCAAATGTGCTAATAAATCCCTGCTGAGCTTCCAATTCTGTCCCCTGCGGCTTAGCAGCAACAATTAAATAGATCTGCAGCCACAACTCATCTGAGAATACATATTGGGGCTGGAGTGGCTCATTAACAACTGACAATCCAGTGGGGGTAGTCGAAGCTGTTGCTGCTTCTGCATCATTCACATTGCGCTGTTGCCACTGGTTCCCTTGGATTTCATCCACTCGAGGTTGACAATGGCGTGTACATCCCAGACATGCTCGTGCTGCCACTTGCATTTTTCCAAAGTTTTGCTTTGGTCGAATGTCCCATTATGATTCGGAGTAAGGTGTAGTGTAGTGTAGTTTTCAGATGTAAAGTGCTACTTAATACATTGCATTTTTTGTTTCATAATACGTACAGTGGCATCGGAAATGTCATTGAAAATGCCCAGAAATCAGGCGAAAATGGAACCAAAATTTTCCTGGACCAATTAGGCCGCTGTCAAAAATAGGTGGTGACTAAGCCACATGCACCATAGTTTCTACATCCTTGAAGTTTTGTGATCTTGGAGAAAGCCTGGATACCCACATCAGTACGCTTATCATTCAATATGAACTAAGTATAGGTGTGGTATGTATAATGAAATATATACTATTATTGGTTAGTATTTGTTGATGTAATACGCTCCCACAGCTTATGTAATCACGGAACTTCGAAGGGATACCATAGTATTATTAGGTACAAGCTATTATTAGTTTTAGTATATTCTTAGTATGTATTCCCACACAGTTTACCAAAGTAGGATACTTGGTTCACATACTGGCCAGTGCACAGTATGTACAGTAGTTAATTATGTCTGTCCTGTAGCATATATAAACCCTCTGTATTTCACTATAATCCAAAAAGGAGTTTATCTACTTCTTACCTCTCTTGCATTAGCCTTCGGCTACTACATACAAGTGGGTAACTTGTTCAGCTACTGCCCTGTGCAGGCCATGCTGTGTCTACAGTATTGAGGTCACTGCAGTTTGTGATGGCACAAGTATGCTGAACCTCTTACAACTTACCACTCACATTTTAACTAATATACTTGGAATATATCATTCTGTGTGAGCTCATTGACATATTGTTTTCAGGAATAATACAAAAATCAGAAATATAGGTAACAGCATAAGTATCATTCAAAAGTTACAATCAATGAGAAATATGGATTTGGATTTGATTTGGATTAATCTGCCCAGGGATTCTTGAACATTTCAGCATCCATTCCTTCAAGGATTCCTATCCCGCTGTCTATTGTAGTAAAGAAGACATCCTCCGAGCTATAGACATCCTCCCAGTCCTCATATACTCTTTCATCAACCTCATCCACCTTGATGGTGATTGGTTCATTTTCAAAGCTATTATTCTCATCACCAAAAAGGAGGGGGTATATTGACACTGCTGGACCACTGGCATTAGCATTTAAATCAGTAGCACTGGAAGATACTATAGTAGCCGGCCCACTTTCCAGTACGAAGATGTCATAACTAGAATCGTCACTCTTGTATTCTGAAAGGGCACTGGGCAGAGTGTGACCCGGAGATGTATTGGGCGTAAGTCTGGGAGTTGGGTGTCGGAGTATTCTCTCTTGCAACTCTGTCTCAGGAGCACCACATTCCTGACAGACTCATGTTGAGCTTTGTTGTTTATATAAATATCAAGAAGCCACACACCTGAATTTTTTTTATCAATAAGCTTCTTCAGTCTTGCTATACTGAATTCCTTTAGATGTTGATCATTGATGAACAGCTCTTGTTTTTCGGTGTCCAGAATATAGATCTCTGACTCCGAGTCCGTGTCCTTGGCAAGGAGTATTGTTTGTATATATTGTAGTAGTCTCTCCCACACCAGCAAGGACTCTTGAAGGAACATCCCAAATCCGAAGAATTGTGTGATTCGTTTGAGTAAATATAGTGAAGCACATAAGAATTCTCTAGTAGAGTACATGTTATTCCATTCATTTCTATTAATTATTTTGTAAGAGAATGCAGAAATCGGGTAGATGTTCAGTTGAACTTACTTGACTATACCTTCATATCTCTCATATAGCTGCTTGCGGAGTAACTCTTCAATTTTTTGTGGACTGAGATATATATCTCGTCCATTCATTGGGCTCTCCATCAATTTCACCATATAGCTTCCAGCTGTGATTGTATACTCCCAACTACTATCTCTCTTCAAGGCATTTCCATGGACTGCATAGCATACAATTTTTACCATGTTACAATCACTAACTGTGTCCAGATAGTGTGTGTACAAACTTTTGATAATTTCTTGAACATAATTACATACATCTTGAATCTTGTCCATATGTGGAGAAATTGTGAATTGCTATATGGGTAAGCAATGAGCAAATACTAGGGTACTGAGTAGTAAGTAAAATATTTACTTACTCCTTCAGATGACCAACCCATTCTGAACAGTTGCATCGGTATATTTCTAACAAAAGTTGTTTAATAAACAGTTGTAAAATCGGTAGATTGGGATAACATCTTTGTCATATTTGCCACTGTTACCAGTGATATCTGTGCTAACACACCCGGCTTTCTCAGTTCATCCAGAAGTTTCATCAAAGACACTCATACGTAAGTGTTGAAAGTAGGTGGTGCACACATATTCAAACACCATCTCAGGTAGTTTCTCAATTTCACTCAAAATATCCAGTACTTTACGCTCCGCCTTACTTTCACCTCAATTCACCTAAGTTTTGTAAATGTTCATGTGAAGTTCACATAAGTTCATGTGAATTTCACCCCTTTCCAAAAATTTCAAATCACTCTAGGAAAATTGAGATTAGGTGAATTGATGGTGAAAATGAGGTGAAATTGAAGTGAAATTTAAAGTGAAATTTTGTACTTAGAAAAGAGGAAGTTCACATTGAGTTCACATGAATTTCAGGTGAATTTCACATAGATCACATGCATTATAGGACCTTGTGGAATTCACAATGGTTTTATCTGTTTCACCTGAAATTCACATAAAGTTCACATGAATGACATGCATTTTAGGAGAATATCAGTCTAAAAATCACATATTACAGTATAACAAAAGGCATATATTAATGGTAAGTACTATACAACAGTAAAACTATTACTACAATGTACAGGAAGTAAATATTAACTACATGTCGTGTAAGTAGGATGGGAAAGGGTGGTATAGATGAAATGGAAGGGGCAGTTGCACATGGATGCTGTGGGCAGATGGTGGAATTGTGTCACATGCCTGTAGGAGAGGGTAAGGGTCGGTGAGGTCAGGGTGTTGAAGAGTGTGAGCACATTGGTGAGGGTGTGGTTAGCACTACGGCATGGGCGTTGGTGCGGGCTTCGTTAGCGTTGGCACGTATGTGGGCATCGACATGGAGTGTGGGCTGGGTACAGGGAGCATTGGTGTTGGCGTCGATGGTCAGGGTCCGTGGGCCGCGTTGGCATTGACAGCTGGGATGTTCTGTATTTGCGCCCATGGATGCTGAGGCAGGGTGCCAGTGTCGAGCATATGCGTGGGCAATGTGGGTGTGGTGGTGAGACAGGTGGCAATGGCATTAATGGTGTGGTTGTTGGTGGTTGGTTGGCGAGCGGGGGTTGTTGGCTTGGTTGTGACATGGTGATGGGGTACTGCAAGGGTGATGCGGGATCTGACGGCCTTTTCACATTGGGGTTTGTCGTGCACTTGGGGGGGTGGTTGGTGTTGGCGATGGCGAGCTATATGGGGGTGTTACAGTTGTTAGCAGGGAGGGTCATGTATTGGACAATGTACTTACGAGTACACAGGGGATGGCAATGGTTGCGAGTAGACGCAATTTGTGTTCGTGGATGTGAGCTGAGAGTGTTGAGCATTGTCATTGGTGCGGTTCCTTGTTGAGACCGTAGTGTGCTGTTAGAGCGAGGAAGAGGGAGAAGGGATGGGGAAGGAAGAGCAGAGGAAGGAAGATAGCGAGGATGATGGTAGTGGAAAGAAACAACATGTCGACGAACCAAGGTGATCTGGCTGGGCAGTGCCGGTGGTATTTCAAATTTGAAACAAATGCAGTGCCGTGGTACCTAATACTCGGCAAATGTAGAGGGTGTTATCAAGTCTAATGCTAGCCATATATTATGTCTACTGTAGTTGAATGGTTAAATTCATTAAACATTACTATTTGTAAGCGGAATGTTGAGATTGCATGTTCGAACCTCGTAGTGGGCATAATATTTTTACCCACGTAAAGTTCAGGTGAAATTCACGTTGGAAATGAAAGTGAAAGCTCAGTGTATAAGTGAATTTCACCTGACTTCACATTTCAGTGTGAATTTCCTTTACATATACAGGTGAATATCAGGGGAAATTCAAAGGAACCTATTCTCCTATAATTCACATGATTCACCTATTCAACATGTAATTTACATGAAATTCAGGTGACATTCAAGTGAATGCGAAGTGAACAATTTGGCCTGTTCTCAGCCAAAATAGCGACAAAAAGTGAACATATTTTCACCTGAAATTCCCTTGAAATTCAAGTGACATTCACCCGAAGTAAGTGAAATTCACATGAATTTCAAGTAAAAGTAAGGCGGAGTGTAAAGACCTCAAATATCAAGACTGTCAATCGTGCTAAGAATTCTTGATGAACAAATATGAGCAAGGTGAGTATGTGCCTTTTCCTCATGAATAAAAAATTCCTTTGATCGGGATTTGTCACTTAAAAAGTCTTTAATTGATTTATGGAAGAACCTGATTGAGTCATATGCATCCAGCAGACTTGGTATATGAATAATTGATTGAAGGTCAATGACTGAAAGGTCTACTGCATTTTTCTTACAACCAAAGAATGATCCAAGATACGCAGTGTCTTGTAGAATAATACAATAGTCATCTTCTAGAACAAGTACTTCTAGTATCTGGGATATAGAGATGGACCCTTTTGCTTTCTGAGTCGCTTTAGAAAGTATATGAAAGTAGAGTGCATCTAGATGGGCATAGGGAGAGTCCCCAAAAGATCTTAAATCCAACCTGTTTATAATACTCTGGAGTCCTTTCATGGGATTCTTTATGAGATCTGCCAAGTATTTCATAACAGTTGATGCATAAATAAATTGGCCAGATGATCTTTTGACCAATTCTTGAATGGCACTTTGTGCTAGCCATTTAGGATCTTCAAGTGCACTTCCTGCCAGAGTATGTGTCCGTTTAAGTGTGTAAAATTCACAGCAAACTTAATCCTATGACTTGCTATTAGCACATCTCGTGTGGCATGCCACTCCAAAAATGAATTAGCAACCTGATTCACCACCTGTTCAGCTACTCGTATAATTGTTATTGTACATATTTTCGACTGAGAAGTTGTTGGTGCCTTGAAGGATGGGCATGTTTTTTGTGATGGACTGAAGTACAGATAGGAATGGTGGAAGTTTCTGAGAAGAGAAGGTTGGGACTTAGTGGGGTGTTACATCCTATAGGGATTACAGATTTTCAAGTTACCCACAAGTTCCCGCAAGTTGCTGCAAGTTGCGCAAGTTTCTTGAAGGGTAACTTGTGGGTAAGTTGCAAGCAACTTGTATAAGTCATGCAAGTTACCTTCGATGCTACCCAAATCTGCGAATATGTTGTCTAAACTGAACCTAATTTGTGAGTGAGTATGTAAAGTAAATACTGAGCTACAACTACTGAAGCTCCTTGTCAATGTTTGGGTGTTGGTACTTATATATGGCCACATAAATATACACTTTATTTTGAGGGTAACTTGCGTGAAACTTGAGGCTAACTTGAAGGTAACTTGCATGATTTGACAGTAACTTGCATGACTTCGCTATATGTTGCATATAAAGCGGCGCCAATCAATTATGATGCCGCACCAGAGCCGCACTCTCTCATCATCATTCACTACAGTGAGCTCAGTCTTTTGACCTCTATCACTCAATTTTTCATGCCTATCCACAATATTTTGCACATGTCATTATGAAGTACTATACATATAATTCAATACTGTGATGTTGCAGAGGTATAAGCAAAGATGAGAAAGTTACTACAATGTATAAGCAATCAGTTATCTACAAAATAGTGAATTCCAAGTTCCAACTTAAGTGGATATGCATGATATAACTGTGGAACTAAGACCACATTAATGTGTAAAAAAAATCAACCGGAACGGGCCAATATTGACTCTGAAATGGTAGGAATATGTTGCTCGCTGTTGAGCATGATGAGCACATAGGGCACTGGCCATTGGCGGCATCATCTCACATATGATCTGTGAAAGTGAAAGTGATGAGTGCAATGTGTGCATGCATCAAAATTTGATGGTCGCTCAACAGAAACACATAAGTAAACGATGGCGGGGAGGGTGCTGCGCAAGTTGGTGGAAATATCGGAAATATACTGCTGATTAATATGCATAGGTAGGTGGCATGCAAGCAATTGCAACTTGTATGTATACAGCTTGTCCATACATAACATGTAGGTAAATTTGTGGGTAACTTGCATGCAACTTGTAGGTAACATGCAGGCAACTTGCGGGTAACTTGTGAGTAACTTGCGCGAAACTTGCGAAACTTGCGGGTAACTTCTGAGTAACTTGCAAGTAACTTGCGCGAAACTTGCGAAAAAATATAAACCCATCTGAACATCCTTCCATTCATCAAGAATTTCCCGTCTACCAGCTACACCTCCTCCCCCTGGTAGGTTCGCCTGGTACACTCATTCAGCCGCATGAATTAGCATCTTTGCATACTACACCGAGTGTGTCCTTGCATGAGCTAGAGCATGTCGATAGTACGTGAGGTCTTTGACAATGTTGACAGTCAAATGCAGCAGCACCAGGAGTGATATCCTCAGAATTTAGTCGGAGATCGCAGCTAATTGCAATGAGGCATCGGTGTGGAACTGTTTGTGCAGTGCGTTCTAAACATATATATAGCCAGCGCCCATAGCATGGGGTCTGGTATGCCCGAGGCAAGGGCATCAAAGGTATCTTCATGCATAGTAGTACGACATGATCCTACAGTGAGGTGTGACATGTGCAATCGTACTTTAGTGTAGTACAACGACATGGAGGTGTGGAACCTCGTCTGAGGTTCACAGCATCCCTGTATGAACTTTACAATCGATGTAAGATTCATGGATCCTGTCAACAATAATGATACTCTATTGAGTATAAGCACTGGTAATTATAGAGTGAAGAGATCAACCTACCATTGTAGCTTTAGCAGTCACAGTCAGAGCTCATCCAGACATTGAGACCCACAGTCACATATCCTCCTATCCACTGAGTGCATACCTTGCCTTCTCCACCTTTCCTGGTAGTACGAGCAGCATAACGAGCAACCTTTCAGTGAGGAACAGCTCGTTGGATCGTAGATATTGTAGATGCTGGAGGTTTCCTGCTCCTATTGGCCAGTTCACACTGTCGTTTGCCAATGTCAGACTAATAGACAAAGAGGTGAAGGTGTGCAGTGGTGGGCATTGAACGAAGAACGTCATAGCATGGAGTCAGTGGTCTGAGGAGGAAAGAGCACTCGAGTATGAGTGCTGAGCATCGTGGGATGGATCAGAGGACGAATAGGGAAGCTATGAAAGAAACATGGGAACTACATTCCCGAGAGCCAGCTTGGTTGCCCAGTGCTGCATGCATGTTCGAAGCTCTCTCTTGCTGAGGACGATATTCCCTCTCCACACCAGCAACAAGGAGGATGAACGACCTCTAACATTCCCTTGCCCCCCACCTAGCTCCCACAAATCCGTACTACCTCCTCCTCGTACCTACATTCCGCCAATGTGTGATAGTTCCCATAGGCTAGCCTCAACTCCTAAGCCGGGCCAGTGGCAGGTAGGATGGCAAACATGTTCGACAGTTGTGGCCGATGTATGGAGTGGGATGTAGGGTGGGGAAATGCCACGTAGCTTCATATGTAGGTCCTGGTGGGAGGGGAAGATGGAGGAAGGCAGCCAAGCTTGAAGCAGAGAGATGTGGAGAAGGATGAGGGCATTGTACAATGGTGAACTGAACATTACCTGGTGTGTTCTGGTCCAAAGTGTAGATATGCATCATGTTACCTGCCACAAGCAAATCAGAAAGGGTCCTTTTCATTGTCATAAGATCATGGAGACTTACATTCAAGAGTCAAGACATGACTCCGATAATGTGGGCAGCAGATAGGATAGTATTCCTGAAACTTCGCAGGCATCTAGGAAAAGAATGCATGTGATATCAAAAGCTCACAATGAATAGTAAACAGACCCACCTGGCTGCATACTGCAGCGCGCACACCGTATGGACATAAATAAATAAATGCTGCACAGAAGTCGTCACAATTCATATGTAGTAAAACGAGAAACAAAGTGCTTACCACCACACTACTATGTACCTCCAAGTTCAATGTATGCGGCATGCACGTTGGCGGTCCGTATGGTAGAGGCTGAGTCGGAGCTTATGGTGGTGGTGTTATCATTGTCGAGGGGAGGATAAGGATGTGTGATGTGAGATAGATGAAGTGGTGGCAAGGAAGGGAAGGGTTGCCAGAGGGGAAAGTTATGCAAAGCGGCAGAACTTTACAGCAGGAGTGTGGTGGGAGCGACATGGGGGACAGAAAGGAAGGGCAAAAGAAGAATTTTTACTAAGTGCCATGATTATAAGGAGACACAAAATGATGAAATTATGTGAATTTGAACGACTTTCCCACTCATCTTTTTTCTCGAGTTCTCACTAGAGAGCACTAGATACCACTAAATATGCTGAATGCATATGATGACAATTTTCACTATTTTAGGCATAGGTTGTAGTCAAGAATTCATTTCGGAGATTTTTGACACTTTCCTAGATCAAACCTTGATGGTGCTAGAAGAAACTACGTCACTAGATGTGACCATAAGTGCCTAGACGGGTTTTTCACTGGGGATGCTCAGTGAAAAATGGTAATTCAACTGATGGTCACTGCTTGGTCGGTGATAGCATGAATGGTCATATTTTTTGCAGAAAAACTACACACTAGTTATCTGTTAGTCAGTTTGTGCCATTAGAAACAACCAACCATTGACCAAGTCCCAACCAGTTCCCAGCCTATTTTCTCTTTTGAGTGGTCAGTAGATGGTCATGTGGTCGACTTTGGGCTGACTAACACATAACTAGTTTGTAGTTTTTCTGCAAAAAAAATGACCATTGCTGCAATCACTGACCAAACACTGACCATCAGTTGAACTTTGGTTGGATTACCGTTTTTACTGAGGGTGATGCATGAGCTCGGATTTAGGTCTCGTAGAAACTGGACAAAGTGAGAAGAGGTTATGGAGCCAGGATGATATCATGAGTGACAATGCCGTCAATTGTGATAACAGGAAGGATAGAGAATCTCTGGCCGCAAACAAAGCACCTTTGTTGTACACAATGTTGACCTTTGATGGAGCGGCCAAACTTCCACACAGTATTTGTGAGAACGACAGGTTTAGTTGATGGTTAGTCAACAAAACTGATGTTACACGAAGAGAGTGAGTCTTAGAACGAGGGAAGAGTAGGAATAGGTCTCGAATTAAGAACTGAAGAAACTACGT
>JASFCZ010000148.1:0-14819 GCA_036937155.1 Cyathus pygmaeus
GAAGAATTCTTAGTAAATGAGACACCCAAATGAGAGCTTACATTCGCAATAAACCATCTGCCAAATGATACAAGGTTTCCGATTTCTTCTGTCCTTTTCAAAGCAGATTCTCTGTTGTACCCCCCACCGCTAATAAAAGGCTTTGGCTTCCATATAGCACGGAGAAAATCATTCGATTCTTCAACATCCAAGATACTCGCGTCGCGATTGGGAAGCTCAGTCTCAATGACATGGATATATGCGAGATCAGGGTGTTGGATCTTGAGCGAAGAAACGAAATGTGCATATTGGGGAATCGGATTCTTCATACCCATTTCTATTGTACAGTTAATTAGTATGTTTTCGTTTTTGTAAAATAACTTGATTCGACGCACCGTAGTACTTGGAATAAGGACTAATTCGTATCCCAACGCGCTCAGCCCCAATGGCCTTCACCACAGCATCGACTACTTCCAAAGCAAATCGACTACGTTTCTCAATGCTGCCTCCATATTCATCGGTCCGCTGATTGGTGATGGCTTGAAAAAACTCGTCGATGAGATATCCGTTAGCCCCGTGGATCTCGACTCCGTCGAAGCCAGCATTGATGGCATTCTTCGCAGCTTGAGCAAAAAATTCGGTGAATTCGTGAATTTCCTCGATTGTGAGCTCATGAGGAACATGTTCTGGGCTGGATGCAAGAGGTATAGGAGATGGTCCAATATACGTATACCCATCTTCCTTGAGGACAGCTGGATACGCCGATCTTCCTACAGCCCAGATCTGGCAAAATATGTATGAGCCAGCAGCATGCACTGAATCAGTGATCTACAAGTGCATATATTAGACGCAAATAACGGTATTTCTGATGAATTCCATACCTCTTTCCAAGCAGAGATTTGTTCTTGACTCCAGATTCCAGGTGAGTTATCGAAACCACCTGCCTTAGGGGCAACAATCGTGGCTTCGGTTATGAGCAAAGTGCCCGGCTTAATACCACGTTGGGTATAATATTCCTTCACGAGTGGAACAACAGGAACATGAGACTTCTTTCCAGCTCGAAAACGAGTCAAAGGTGCCAGGACGACGCGATGGCTGAGGTTAAGAGCACCGACTTTAATTGGAGTAAAGAGACTAGGAGTAGAATCAGTAGACATTCTCAAAGAAAAAGTTGGGGCGTTCGTTAAAGGACTTTGGTGTGAGCATATCAATTTATGCTATTTGTACCCGCCCGTATCAGTGAGCGTTTGAACCCGCTGCGTAATCGCTGTTAGCAAATTGTTGACTGTAGAGAATATACCACGTAATGAAGTTAGCTGAATTACTTACTGACATGAACCAAGGATGACAAGATTGTGCACACCAGATACGATTGCTACCGAGAAGAAGTTGTAGTAATACTTGGCAAGTGTGTGGTCAATGAATGGGCCATCCAATCTTAGAGGTCAATAATGAGCCCTTCGACCAATGGGACACGTTCGAACGACACAACAAAGCTGACAATCAACCGACAGCTATCGGGAGCATGAGAGAAAAAGGGCAACGTCGGAACAAAATATCATGCTTCTGCTTAGTAACCATTACAAATCAGCTGTAAACTGCAATTACGTACAAGTGTACGAAGTGAGGATCTGCAGTGTGCACTGTCGCCTAGTCCCATACCAAGAACGTCCACTTGTGGTATTATTAGTTGAGCCTACACTGTCGCCATGCTGAGTGTCCCAGGACAGCCGTATTAGACCGTATTGCTCCAATACTGCTCGTCAAAGTAATGCATACCAAGGCTAGTACGCAGATGAGCGATTCCCAGTTGCTCTTGAGTCTTTCAATCACATCGAATCCTGACTCTAGATGGTGGCCATGTTATACACCCAACATCATACATGCAGTCCCAAGCGAAGAACTTGGAATAATTGACGATCTAACGGGTGAATGTGGGCACCGCCGCACCCAAGCCGCATCGGCACGGAGGGCCAAGAGGTCTTCTATGGTTGACGATTGACGGACGAAGTCGAAGGAGATTCGACTACGCCGAGTCTCTTCGACTGTCAATTCCTTGAATTCGTCAGGTGGCGAAGAACAGCAAAGAACGCGTGATGATACGACGTGCGGGCATCCATGGGCTCCGGTATAGAGGGTCAGCTTGGCCTTCTGTGCAGGCGAGTTGGCTCAGGAACAAGGACTTAACACAGATATCAGAACCAGCTGTCACTACCGCAGTCCGCTTACAGGACACTTCTGTAGTATATGCCCTGTTAGCGTATACTAACAGTTCTATCAAGCGGTGCGAGCAGGCCAGGTGTCTGTTAGGAAGATAATGCCTGGCATCGACGTAGAGGTGGACGTATATATTTGCGCGTTCATACCGAGGAACCCAGGGCAGAAACAGGGATGAATTAAGAAGCACTGTACAGCATCCCGATTCGCATCAGATGAAGGCTGGGTGCCAGAGCACTTTCAGATCCTTTACTGGCAGGCAAGGTAGCCTAGTGAATAGCACGAAGGTACCTAGATTGCCAGGAGGGCTTCGGAGCGCACGGCGTGAGGTTGAACCTGGGACTGAGCTTGGGGGGAAGGTAAAGTATGGCAGGCCTTGACATGAATTGCAGGCCCAGCACAACGGGGCGAGTTGGGCTCATCGCCAGGGATGTGAGAGCTTGGAATGTATTCAGAAACAATCCAATACCATCTCCTAACTGCGTACCTGGGTGGACTGGTTTGAAGAAGGCAGACGCGGCTCTGAGTGGGGAGGATGGGAAAGGTGTGCCGGAGGGTGGCGGAGACTTCTGAGGTGGAAGGTTGTTGGGCGTGGTGGTGGAGGAGTGCCGTCTAACACTGCTCTCAGAGCACTTCTTCACAACACGAGGCAGCAACTTTGCACATGGCTCTTCTTCGAGCCTGCCACTACTTCTTGCAACATTTGTCAATCTCATAGTACACCACTTCCACATAACCAGCGTTCCCGCTCCTTGTTTGTATTCTTGAGATCGCGCCTGCAGAAGTAGGTTTGACTCAGTCTACCTATCAAAAACGTAGTGTTAATCAAGCATATAACGAAGGACTGGGTAGTACGAGCCCACATGCCTCCTTGCAAGCCCCTCCATATGTCGGAGGTGTCGAGTTTGTCAACCTATCATAAGACAAAAGCTCCTAAAATGACGGTCGACGATGGGTTGGGGGAGTCGAACCCCCGGGCCCTCCTTCCAAGCCATCTCTTTGCATCTGGTACGCCATCGTACCCGCATACTGATGTGCGATAAAGGTTGCTTTGTGACCATGGGTATGCCGGGCCCCCTTAGCCTTAGCCTTAGCTGCGCTGTTGGCCCTAGGGAGAACACATAAAAGGTATGATTCTGGCGCGCAATGAAGAGACTACCACCATCATCCCTCCCTGTAAAAGTGTGATAGGTCGGAGGAGGGTGCGGAGTCCAGTATCTAGTCCAAAAAATGTAAGCGTCAACCATCTCATGAAGGATCGGGGAGTTGAACCCACATACCTCCCTCGCAAGATTCAGTAGTGCAACGGATTCTAGGTCTCTAGAGGGCCCGGGTGCCTTGAGGCGTAATTTGGAAGTTCAAAGAATGAAGAATGCGGTTCGGACTCCCAGTGGGACCCGGATGGGGGCAGGTAGTCCTGTGGTCGAAGAACGTACGACATGTATGTATGTGTGTGTGTGCTGAGGTGAAAACCTATGCGTGTGGGGGACGAGGTGCTATCACGGACTCATGCATTGTATGTCTATGCGAAATCAGTTAATCACTGTTTAGCGTACTGGAACGCCGGGGAAAGGAAAAAAAAGACGTACTTTCCAACTATCCGAGCCCGACCCGGTCCCAGCAGCCCACGCCCCATCCAACCCCTCCTATAACCCGATCCATCCGTAGTAACACATCCATCCTTTGTTCTTTGTTCTGGCCATCCATGTTCCCGTGGCTCCAGGACCCGTCGATATGCCCGTCATCTCAGATGTAGCATAAACCGGGTGTTTATCGATCCGAATGCATACATGGTGCATTGGTTCAGACAGTATTGGCCCAGGATGTCACATACGGAGTATGTTGGTTAGGTTTGGCGGCGGCGGCGGGCGCGCACAAGCAGGTCGGGTGATAGAGCAACGCAGGGTTAGGATTTGGAAGGACCGAGCACCCTTTCCATCCCTGCCTGACCCCATCCCAGCAACGCCACGATCAATCCCCATGGTCCTCCCGTTAATCCGAACCATCGTCCGTATCCGTCTACCGCTGTCGACCGATATCCTTGCTCTCGACATGTAAGAAATGACGACGAGTCCGTATATTTCGATGCCCTGCATCTTTGGCGTAGCAGTCGGGTGTTCGTCGATCTGAATGCGTGCAGTGCACAACTAACCATGAGGCGGCTTGGAGCTCTGAGGGTATTGGCTGGGTCAACGTCACGCGAACAGGGGAGGGACGAGTGACTAGGATTCGAGAGGAGCGAGTGCCGGGTATGCAGCTAGCCCCACATGCAACAACACCAAGCTGCATGAAGTATAGGTATCGTCCCGTGTTCAAGAGGTTTTGACCCTTCTCTTCCTCGGCCTCACAATCCATCGTTGGCGTCCATCCCAACCACGTTCCACCAGCGCTGCGTATCCAAGACCCGCCAAACGTGCTCGCGGATCTCGACGTCTCACATATCGCATGTCAGGTGTTTTCGTTCCACGAGCGTGGAGCACGGAGGTGTGGCGCACAAGGTCTGCGATGCGCACGACTCGCACATCCGAGGACACAGGGCCGGATGAGGAGCAGCGCACCGCACCGAGTAGCGTGTACGAGTCCGAACCTATACCGCCATTAGTACGTACCATACACGAAAGGTAAAATCAAATACATACATACGTTCAAGAAACCAGCCTCAATGTACCACTGCCCCAAGACACTGCACATCCCAACCTATTCTTCCCCGTCATCCCAACCATCGCCCACATCCACCTGCCAGCGCTCGTCTCGTTTTCTGGAATGACACGTATCCAAGACCCATCGCCGTGCCTGCCAATCCGAGAGCATAGAGGGAGGGCACATCACCGCGCGGCGGACGAGCGTTCAATCGCTCAAGTGAACTGCTCGGGATGTTGGGTCTGAGCAGGGGTTGACATTAAACGTTAAAACGTTAAGGAGCTGACATCGCGGGAGCGGCGTGTTCAATTACTACGAGGGGTCTGCCTGAGTTGAAGGGATCATTCATTCCATGTCACGGTCTACACAAAAAGGGAAGGGCTCAGCCTTGAACGAAAGGTAGGAGAATCGAACCCCATACACACCTCAGCTCAACCAGCGTATGTATACGTATGCATATCCAGTATCCCAGTATCCCAGTACATCAACACCCCCCACATCTTGAAGTTGGTTTTCGTTTGTTGGATTCACGCCTGTCGAGTTGGGATGTGGACCGCGGTCAAGGTCTGGTTCGAAAGTTAGAGAAAAGCGAGTGAGACCATGCAAAAAACTACGCACCGTACGACGGCGTACAATGTACATACCTGAGACTACCCAGTCCAATCCAACCTCTTAGTTGAGCATTTCGTTTGAGATAACAAATAGTAAAAAGTTGTATCAAGCAGAACGTGGTCGACGTTGTTAACGAGAGCGTGGATCGATGACCTCAGGCGTGGCACTTCCCGCAAATGATCAAACAAACAAACTTCAAAAAGAATCATTCGACCTAGCGGTGATACCTTAGGTATCACCGCTAGATCTGCCCCCTGACAGGTTCGAACTGTCGACCTCTGGATTTGTAGCTTCCACTCGAAGCTTCACACTTGCGTATGAGACCAGCGCTCTAACCAACTGAGCCAAGAAGGCGATGTTAGTGCCAGGGCTCCAGTCTATTTGACGATAGCGATGGTGTTGCTATTTACTGTATGACGGAGTTACTGCATATTGCGTATATCATGACTCAATGCAAGGTAACTTTTTGAAGTGTTCCTCGCAAGTTCTAGGTTTCGACATCGGAAGATCATAAATCCACCATCACCAAGTATTCAAAGAAATCTCCATGATAGATAAACTTGACTTGTTCTTCAAGCAGGTGTGGCACGGTGCTAGCTATCGCTTGCATACCTGCATTTCCACCTTGAATTCGTCTTCTTTTCGAAGCCTATGAAATTCGACTTTTGCAAGGTATAAACTCAATATAAACCCGCCATTACCTAGTATTCAAAGAAATCCCATACATAATTGATAGATAATCCAGCTTGCTCTTTAAGCAGGTATGGCATAGTGGTCTATAATAGATTATTCTCGAATTCATTCAATTTTTGTGGAAAATTGAAGATGCGCCGCTGGATCTTCTGTAGAACTCGATTTCACAAGATGTAGTCCGGACTTACATATGATACGTTCCATAAAGTGCCCTTGATACAAAAACTCGGATGTGTATACAAATCGATATAACGGAGAAGTACTTACTACGCTCTCCCCCGGATTACTGCATCACAGACTCATCGTCAGATCATTTTTATGTGAAGTCACTCGTTGATGTTCCATCGAGCATCTTCTATGATATTTGACTTAATATCTGATAACTGTCTACTTTCCGACTCGATAAATCCCCTTGATGTATAAACCAAAAGCGATTTTACAAGCAGGCATAACGGAGTGATTCAAATACTACAACTTTGTTCTGCCTGCATGTAGTTGTAAATCACGCATACTTGAGGCTATTAGATGCACAACCCCTGGTGGTTCTACAAGCAGGTACGGCGCAGTGACCTTATATCACTAACCTACTACCTATCTACATGAATACCAATGGACTACTAGTTGATTTGTGAATTGATTAATTACTTATAAAGCTTGTATAAATCAATACGAAATTAGTACGTAGTCGTTCTACTTACACAACACCCCATCACACTTCTCTAAGCCAGGTAGACAGAGTAGTAGATTTGAATGTCATATTGATATTGCTCTCATGCTCTTACAACTTATAATAGTAGTCCGAGTCCGAGTCGACAGACTCGTTAATTTTTGGGTCCGTCCATTCCTCGGCTATTATACATTATATACGTCCACGATTTGCCTTGGGGCACCATCAGGGGCGTCAGCACTGGCATACGACGTCGATCGTTCCCGTGTATTCGTCCCAAAGTGCATCTCTACGCTCTTTGAAGCAGAGCGCTCATGCGCATGGGCTATTCGTTCTGAGAGGGGCGATTGACTGAGTGCATGAGTTGTCTCCAATAACCTGTGTTGAGGCTGGGCCGTTAGTGTTAATAAGAACGAATGGATAACCCATGTCTGGAACTCAGGGGTCATATCCGGGTAACCTCTGTCATAATAAAGTTGCAAGATAAAACTACAGGAAACGGAAACATGTATTATCGTCGATATTACACGTTGTTACTGTAGTCCGTACCAAAGCTCTGTTCTTCCAGCTCTATCTCGCGATGACCTTGAACGAGATCACAGAGTGGACAACACATGGCGGCCATACAATCGCCACCAGTACCTCCGCGAATCTGATATCGCTCTCGAATGGCGCCTCTGGTACCAATCTATTCACAACATATTTCGTCAGCTCAGTTGAAAGTATGTTACAAGAGTGAAGTCGTACCTGAAGAATCCACCCCATGTTAAACACAACCTCGATAAGTCCATACACACAACCATCACCCCCACAAGCAGCATGGCGGTGCGGATCCGGGACGCCATGGGAGTTGAGATGTTCGAGTCGACGTTTGTTCCTTGCGTGGAGCAAGCAGGGGCACCAAGCACCCAGACAGCCTTTAGAAAGATACGTCAGAACGATTCACAGCACAGTATACATATGATGTTGGAAATTGAACGTACATGCTCCCATATCACTCATGCATCCACACAGTCCGAAACTCCAATCTCTCTTCCCGTCAGGCCCTATGGGAAGGCTTTTGGCATTTCGGTTTCCGCCTGTGAGGGTCATGGGCTGAACGGGCTTAGGTTGATATTGCTATTATAATTGGCAAAGTGAGAAAATGGCGAGATACTCAAAAACGCAATATTCAACTTACCTGGAACATGGCCATGTGTTATTCGTAGTAGAGGAAATCGATGCAGAGGAGAAGTGGGGAATGTAAGGACCAGCCTTTGACTTGCCATCAATGATGACCGCAGGCTTATGTAGTGCTTATTCTGAGATGAGCGCCGTGAACGCGTGAACAACCATCATGATCAAACCTGTGCGGTAACTGGGGGCCATCGATCCGGGCATTGTCAAGGTATTGCTGTGACCATTGATTCGATGAAACATGGGTTGTAGACGTTACAGTAATACGCATCTACACACAGTAGTGGCCAACTACTTAGTTTCGCAATGGTGAAAGTCAAGTACATGTTGCACGTCCGGCGCCGACCGGAATGCCCGTTTGTTGATGGATGTCACTGAGGTAACATCAGAGTTGAAGTTGCTATGTACGTTCGTCGCCTTCTGAACTTTGAAGTCACTTTTTTAATTTGAGAAGCTAGCTGGTGCTGTTCCGAATTTCAAGCGAATATATTTAAGACGGACCCTCTAATATCCAAAGCTCTATCTGAGCAAATATCCCAAGACTCCCAACCGTTCAAGGACCGGCTCAATCACTGACACCTCCGGGATGAGATAATAATCCCCCGACTTCAAAAGTGAGTCCATCCACACAGGGCAGACTAATGTCATACATGCCACGACCCAGGCATACCCCAGTACAGCCGGTACTCGTTCCACACCAACCAATTTCCCGATGTAGATTGCGAAGTCCTCGAAAGTAATAATCGCAGCTTGGAGAACAAAGTACTTGATATTTTGCCAGGCGGTAATGGGATCCCGCTGGACAAGCCAGTCGGCCAATGCGTGGAATAGCCCCGAGAGTGAGAAGCAGATGAAAAGTTGCGTGTAACGTGATACGAGGCCTTTGGTGGGGAGATGGAGAATGCGTGTGGTGATGAATTTTGACTGGGGCTGAATAGAACGACGCAAAATTTGGTGCCAGGATTTTCTAACCATGCCCGTAAGAAATCATCACAGAAGCAAACGAAGTATAAGAATGCACACACCCCCAAAACGACCTTATACTTGTAGTTCCCCACCAATTCCCAAAGAACGACGGGAAATCCTGAGGATCTGAAATACGCAATCCAACAAACGCAGCGCTGACCAGTGCATGTAATCGAGCCATCGTTGCCATAGCAAATATCCAAAACATTATCACATTGACCATCCTCCACACCCACCACTGGTCCGCGATGCCTTCACTCGGAGGATAGGTTAATGTCGGATCTCGACGCGCATAAATGCCAAGTGTGTCACTGAGAAGGTAAAAGTACCCCGCCCAACATAATTGGGTAAAGACGAATCTCCAGTGCGTGGTTTGAGGGTATCGAAGGCCAGGAGCACTGTTATTCCAGTTCGCACCGCGCAGATTGCAAATAAGGCACATGGTCCATATTATTCGGCCAAGAAACCCCTGCTGGGAGGCAGGAGTTGCTTGTTTGTTGTGCTTTATGGTATCTTGGATGTTATCCTGCTGGAGGACGAGGAAGTCGAATGAGGCTGTGATGAGGCAAGACGCTGCTATGCCGATGTGGTAATTTGGTATTGGGGCCTGAGGGTAGGAGAGGAAGAAGATGGGGACATAGATCGAGAATGCGGCGAAGAAGAAGAGAGGACGGTTGCTTGGGGATTTAGAGGTGAATCCGAGGACGAGGGTGGTTAACACTACCACGAAGTGTGTGAGGATATTCATCGGCTTTAGTTGGAGAGGGAAAGAACGAGCCAAAGGAAATAAGCAGTGAAGGCCCAGCAGTGAAAGATAAGAGCACAGTCATTCCTTTAAATGCGCTGAGTTTAATGTTTATCGCCTCGAATATGAGGTGAAAACCAGCTCCGGGATGTAAATCGATGACTACCCTGTCACGGAAGCTGTCAGCGGGCGCGCCTGGAGCGCCCACATGCATTTGATAGGGGTGCGCGCTGCGAACGACGCCGAACAGGTGAGATGTTCTCGAGTCGACATTTACTTCTTGCGCTGCCATTATTCATAGGAAGTGTCAGTTTTCCTTGTTCCAATGTTTGTAAATGAAAAGAGTAAGATATGCAAAGTATGTGGTACCTTATGCTCAAGACCGTAAAAAGCTGAGTCACCGAAATGGCCGATTGTTCTGATGATGAGCGCTACAGCCTACTGTAACGTGTACACAACATGTATAACATCATTGAACCGATGAGTGTTGAGAGTTGTTCTGAAACAGAGCTAGTGTTGAGTTACAGCTGCTTCATATCAATAGACCCACCTGAAGATTTTAGCGTTGAGGGGCTATGTTTATCTTCGGAGCGGATGCAAACAGACCACCTAATATGTCCAGGAGTTGGAGTGCATTTGTGTCGCCCGTTGTCGCCCCGCTCCCAATTCCCAGATATAGTTTAGCCCGTCTCCAAATGTAAACAAGGCACCTCAACGCTAAAATTTTGAGGTGGGTCTATCGATATGAAAGCAGCTGTAACACAGGTTAACACTAGTATGGTAGTAGTAGTATTCTCTCCGTGAGTGTTATAACTTATAAGCCTGTACTTCAAGATATTTAAAGGAATTTTGACAGTAGCATAGTGACATTATGGAATGACTTTACTATATGTTATTCTTATCGACACAATGAAAGCATCTGGCATACATAATGCACTATGCGTCTGCGACGGCTTGCAACGTATATCCCAGCCATTGAGGTATCAACTCAACTATTGACACCTCCGGGACAAAAGCCAAATCCCCTGCCTTGACAAGTGAATCCATCCACTCAGGACAACTCAGTGTCATCCATCCCACCACCCATGCATATCCCAGCGTCGACGGTACTCTTTCCACACCAACCAATTTCCCGAGGTATATCACGAAGTCCTCGAAAGTAATAAACGCAGCTTGGACCACGAAGAAGTTGATATTTGCCCAGACGGTATCTGGATTCCGCTGGACCAGCCAGTCCCCTAATGCATGGAAAAGCCCGGAGAGGAAGAAGCAGATGAAAAGCTGTGTGTAACGTGATACGAAACCTTTGGCGGGGAGATGGAGAATGCGTGTGGTAAAGAATTTTGACTGGGGCTGGATGGAGCGACGTAAACTTTGGTGCCAAGTTTTTCTAAAGCGTCCGAGGAAGTATCAGCACAAAGGGCGACGAAGAATAAATAGCCAGTACTACGCACCCCCAATATGACCGTACACTCGTAGTTCCCCACCAATCACCGAAGAACGGCGGGAAATCTTGTGGGTCTGATATACCCAACCCAACACACACAACGCTGATCAGAGCATGCATTCGACTCATTGATGCTATAGCCAAAGTCCAAAACAGTATCACATTGACCATCCTCCATGCCCACCCCTGGTCTGCGAGCCCTTCAATCTGTGGGTGGATAAACGCCGGATTTCGACGCGCGTAAACGCTCACAGCGTCGCTGAGGAGATAGAAGAATCCCGCCCAACATAGCTGGGTGAAGACGAATCTCGAGCGCGTAGCTTGAGGATATCGAAGGCCAGGAGCGGCGTTATTCCAGTTCGCACCGCGCACATTGAAAAGAAGGCTTATAGCCCATACTAATCGACCGAGAAGCCCTTTCTGGGAGGCAGGCTCTGTCTGTTTGTTGTGCATTAGGGTATCTTGAATGTTACCCGGCTGGAGAACGAGGAAGTCGAACGAGGCTGCCATGAGGAACGACCCTGCTAGACCAATGTGGTAGTTCGGTTCTTGTGCCTGAGGGTAGGAGAGGAAGAAGATGGAGACATATATTGAGAGTGCGGCGAAGAAGAAGAGAGGACGGATGTTTGGGGATTTAGAGGTGAATCCAAGAATGAGGGTGGTTAAGACTATGAGGAAGTGTGTGAGGATATTCATCGGCATTATTCGGAGAGGAAAAGAATGATGGACAGAACGATAAGGGAAAGTGTGAAGGCCTAAGCGGTTGAGGATAAGCACATAACGATGACTTTAAATGCGCAGAGTTCAATGTATAAATAAGTATGACTTGAACTTGAGGTGCAAAGTCAGCCAGTGTAAAGGCGGATGACTATCACTTACATACCAATACCACGATCAAGGAAGCTGTCAGCGAATAGAAGCGGTGTGAAACGATAAAACATAGAAGATTGAATGGGCGCCCTGGCAGGTGCGAACCTGAATAAGCTCATATGACAGGGACTTTGAAGCTTATATATACATGCGCACCTGAACTTACAAGATCATAAGTAATCCAAATTACAAAACATGTCTGTGAAAAAATCTTCGGTACTTATTCAAGTTGCTACAGTTCGTATCAATCCTGAGAACAGCGTGATCTTATTGGATATGTAACCCCCACGATGCTTTCGTCTTCAACTGTAAGTGAGCTTCAATGCTCCTTCGAACTTTCCGTTGTTCGCTCCAGTTCGGTAGCCAGTATTCTCGCTGTTAGAGATTTTTAAAAAAGTGCTTGTTTAATCTGGAGAAACTGTAACAAACGAGGACGAGAGACGCCAGTTTGCACAGGACAAGCGGACGAGATTCCAATCGCCTTCTATAGACGGTACTTCTGGATTTCGAAAATTATCATCGATGAAAAGTTCAAGATTTACTAAAAATGTTAGATAAAACATCGACTCTAGGTCCAGCAGTTACACAATCAGTATCCGCAGTGTACGAACGTGAGCCTGGAGGCGAATGTATGTCACGACCCACGGCGGGAAGTGAACCAGGTCCAACATGTATGATTTCGCGAAGAAGTGACGTCATGCTTCAGGCATGGACAGCCAGCACTTTAGAAAATAGACCACCGACAGCGCTGGCTTGCATTATACACTGCAAGGTACAGAGGATAGCTTGTGGTATGGTCTGTATTGTCTGAAATTTTTAGTTAAGGGTCGTATAACGAATCCGCAGCAGCCCGGGTCCCAGGTCCCCGCTAAGCCTATTCATGCGACCTACTGTCTTCATAAGCGTCAAGGCAAAGCCACGACGAACGATTACTGAAAACTCACCATCATTACCTAGTGCTAAGAGACATGTTTATCGGCAGACGTACATTCTTGCGAGTCCCTGCAGCCTCCACCGGTACTATAGCTAGACCATATCCAACGACTAGAACATTTCGTCATCAGTTTCATACTTAACAAGAAGCCAGCGAACATACCCTTTTCCTCGCACTTTGCTGCCCCCACGAGATAGGTGCGCTGAGTTCACTCCGCTGCCCAACAAGCGCACCCAGTCCGATCTGATCCTTCTTCTTCCACACCTTCCCATCCCCCTCCTTCTCCCAATAAAGGTACAGCTGCACCCCAAGAACGAGGTTCAAAGCCAACGCCAATCCAAACGCAGCGCCAACAAGCCCATCCTCCACTTCAGTAGCAGTTGTAAACAATCTCGCTGCACACCCTAAACACTGTGCCAGCACTGCAAACACGGATAGCTGTCCTGTGGATTTGGACCGATAGTTTCGGGTGATCTGCGGGAGCTTTGACGTAAGCGCAAGGGGCAAACTGAGAGCTTGTAACGTCGTCAAGATGGGTAGTGGGCACCATAGAAGATTGAGGAGGCCAACAGGGACGAGGACACCGAAGAGAACAAGATTTTGTAACTGGCGGTTCTTGGTTTGTTGAGAGAAGACGGGTGTGTAGATGATGATTAGGAAAACGATGTAGATGTTTTGCACGGTCAGGAAGGCGTTCTCGCCGTACGTCGAGAACGGGAAGGAATGTCTGTGGGCATAAAATGTGTTTATGCTGTATGCAACAGTCTCAAGGGCGGCGCTGGAGAGGGAGAGACCTCGGGCGGAGGATGCGCGGAGAACTGGGGAATAACATGGAAAGTGGTCAGTTCGCATTTAGGGAACATCATGTGCACAAACACGCACTAAGCAGTATCTGCGGTAGCTTCATAACCCCTCCACCCAATACTATTCCTATCCCTAGGCCTTTCGAAAGTGAATACTTCAAACAAGGAACATCGGTTATTTGAAGGTTTTCGACGAGAGTTGTATAGCATTTCTACATAGCGAACGGAGATGTAGTTGACATTATAAAAAGAAGAGATACAATATATACCTGGCCTATGATTGATACTCCTATGGCTGGGATAGGCCATGGCAGATGGCGCGTTATGGTTGTCATTTGGGCCACGAGGAAGCAGGGACGAGGGTATTGCAAGGAGCTTGAGTTAATCCCTAGATTACATGTGTTAGAGCAGTAGAGAAGATGTCAGACGAGGTATGGCGGACATTGAACTCCGGTGTTGCAACGGCGAGAACGTCGTTGAGTTGAAACTCGCACAAACGACCGACGTGGTTGTTGCCAAACCACGCCTTTGCTTATCATCGACATTAATTTCAAACAACCCTTTGACAAACATTGCCCCACAAAGTTCGACACGGTCAAACTTGAACTTACTGGATCGTTACGACCAAGTGTTCAAGTCCTTTTGAGCGTGACGGCCAACTTTGCGAGCGCAGCGAGCGCCCGAAAATCAGCCATTGACGCCCATATTTTGCCTCAACCTGTGTTCAGAGGGCTCTGTGACGCGTCACAAACAGGCCGAGCTGTTCAGTTCAAACTTCATTTTAAAGCGTCATCACTAAATTCGGGCTGTGCATCCAAGGTATTATCATCCATCATAATGTGTCTAATCATCATAATTCCGCCCAAGATTATGACTGTTCAAGTACTGGACCGTTACGACCAAGTGTTCACGTCACGGTGACGTGAACACTTGGTCGTAACGGTCCAGTACTTGAACTCGACTTCCACCGTGACTGCTTGTTGTTACCAACTGCCCTTCAAGATACTAATATATTCCACACTCCCCGGGCTCTCCGGGAAAAACTGTCGTGACAGCCTTCCACCGTTTCG
>JASFCZ010000149.1:0-14794 GCA_036937155.1 Cyathus pygmaeus
ATTAAGGTGTCATATATGATAAATTGTGCTACATATATAAGAGCTTTTAGTATAGTGGTCTAAGAGTGAAATGAAATATTTGTTTACAACCCTGGTGTTTAGTTTGTCTTGTGGTAGGGGACCGTCGAACTTTGAGTGTACTCTCTATTTTATTGAGTGCGTTCGAATGTGTTGTCGTTTTATCAAACGCACTTATGAATAGCCTATTTAACTCTCATTGAGCATGCTGAATGAACTTATTCAACTTTCATTTAGCGCGCTGAATATGATTCAGCTAATTAAATGAATGCTCAATGAGTGCAATCTGATATAATGCAAACGCGCTCATTCCCCCGATGTAACGCCGATGCAACGCGACACCCTGCAGCTCAGCACAATTGATTAATCAATTTGGAAGCCACCAGTGCCTTAATAGAGTACTAGAGTTGTACTAGAGTTCTGAGTCACCGAGCAGACGCTGAGAAAGTGAGTTCTCGTGTAGAGCCGGCATTCTGCCTGCACGGTAGAACCACGACTTACGCACAAGTTGAAATCCGACCGTGTCACGTGACATGCGCGCTCTCGGTTGATCCCAACGCGTTCGACTTCCGGTTCACGTCACTTCAACCACCACACTCATCCCGCCTCAGCCTATCCCCGACTCTCGCACTCCAGCAGCTCATCACAAGACATCATCCACACGAACACAGTCCAAGGCCGCCACCCACAGCACTCGACTGGATGTCCCAAGCGCAACAGCTGACGACCTACGCGTTATCCATTGGCAATTCTTGCTGTTTCATCCCTTGCCAATTCTCTTAACTTCCTCCGCCTCTCTTTTTCTACCTTCGTACTCCTCTTGGACTCTGGACTATTGGATATCTCGTTATCTACGTACTTGGCGCACTTCTCGTCGTATTAGATAGGTTTTCACCTTCATTCCTATATAAACCATGTATCTACTTCCTTTACAATCCAGTCAAGTTGACCCCCCAGTTCAGCGTTCCAAAGTTCTCCTATCGTCTCGTATCGTCGTCTCCCTCTCGTTCGAACGCTCGCTTTCAACTCAACTCACTTGTGTTCCTCTCTCTCTCATTCGCTCTCGTTACGTCGTTGTTTCATTTTGATTCGACACTAACAACTTTTATCTACACCTTAGGCCCTCAAGGTCGGACGGACGTGCCGGCTGCTCGCATTTCTTTGCTCGGGATACTACTAGCCTCGACTTCCCTTCTACACTCGGAATGGAGTGACATATCTCCATACTTGGAAGTATCTTCATAGTAGGGACCCCGCAGTGGCAGAGAAAATGAACGGAGGAGTCATTCATCGTGATGGAATTTGAACGGAAGAGTGCAGTCGGAATGCTCTTGGAAGAGGTACAAGGGCTGTGAGTACACCTAATGTGACTTCATGGATGCGGTGAACTGTAAGAGACAGAAGTACGGTGGACGCTCGTCTCTGTACTTGTGAGAGCACATAGGAGTACATTGGGATTGACAGTGAGGATGTTCGTCGTGAACCCCGATGAGAGAGTGAGACCGAGAGTGTTATCTAATCCCAGGATCTAATCGATCTAATCTCTTTGGCGGTGCATCGCACATGTCCATGTCACTGCGTTTGTCACGGTATGTGTGACCACTAGACAGGTTGTGACAATCCCCTTTCCCGCCCCTCTCGCCCAACTCTCGCCCGCCGCCTTCAGTCGGTAACACAGCTGAACAACACGCATTCCATCTCCCAGACGACGCTAACGGCCACCCCCGCCTCTTTCTCGCGACGTATAGCGTCCATCGCACCCCAGGCCGCCAATCTGAGCCGTGTGGTGTTGACGACGTGAAGGGCCCACCTCCACCTCGCTGTCTCCCTGCAGTCTCGACAACGGGTTTCCACCACGTCAACAACGTGCGCTGCGCCCACCGTCCTGCGAGCAAGTCTTCCACCTCACTGATTGCTCCTCCTGGACCCCCCTTGACATGTTGACCACCACCTCGTGGCCACGCCCTTTGAAGTTATTGGCACTGTGGTGGAGTCGGTGCAGTGGAAGCCTTGTGGGGTGTTGTACAGGCTGTCTGGGTCATTCAACAGCCAATCCTCCCGCCCAGTTATTCGGTTGATTCCTCTTCCGATTCCTATATAACCCATTCTCACACTTTCAATCTACAGTATTGCTCTACCAGCTCGGTATCCTTTCACGAGGTTCTTCCGCGTCCAAACTCCAACCGATAGACTCTTGTCATTCGCATTCCGGGCTCCTTTAATATCGGTCGCACATATATCAACCTTCAAATTTCTCGTTGATCTTCGGAAAGAGTTGAAGTTCGCTGGGGGGTGGGCATGACACAAGGTGGAAGAAGTATGTTATATAGGCTCGGTGGAGAACGAGCAGATTGGGACTCTGCTCAGTGCAGCAGGGGTTAGGGGCCTCAAGGCGTTGTGAAGAGCAAGAACTTAGGATGGTCGATGCTTTCAATAGGGTAATGACATCGCGAGCTTTTGCAGCCCTAAATACGTGGTTCGCCGATGCCAATACTTCACGTTCGTACTTGGAGAGGACGGCAGTGGGTTCTGTACGGCGGCCACGTCACGGGTCACGTATGACTTCTCCAGCCAACAAGTTCATAACTCCACGTCGTCAAGACTCAACACCTCTATAACGCCAACCCATGGAGATCGTAACCGAGCTCAGATATGTACGCGCCTGAAGAGGCGGCGGTGTATGCCCTTCGCTTTTTCGTGTGCATCCTCATGCTCCTCTTGCAACACTCCTAGGGCAAGCTATCCCCTCCGCCAATTTGACGTGGTAACACCTTACTTCCGTGTCTCTACCACTCTATGCGCCGTCACCCACATCGTCCCTAGTGATCTCTACTATCCACCTGCACGATGTGGATGATGCCCGTCGGCCTTGAGGCCTATAGTTTCCTTTGCTTTGAGGAAACTGATGTTAAGCGCGCTTGTGGGTGCACCAGGACGCGATCGTCGAAGTGAGGGTGGGAGGAGATGATACTCTTCCTCGTTGTCTAAAGGTGGCGATGTCGACCATGATGGTCCAACTTCGCCTTAACGAGAAGGAAGGGTTCAACTTGCTGTAGGGGCCAGTTACATGGAACAGCCTGGTGAGGTGCTGAGGAACGGCGGGCTCTTGAGCGTTGTCAGCTGGTGAGTCGATTTTCCTTTTTCTTGCTTCTTCAACCTCCCTCCTCCCTCCCTACGTCACTTCTCCTCGGACTTCCATGTCCTTCCACCATATTCTTTCTCTTGTGCTCCTTCTCCTAACATCTTGCTAATCTTTCGTCTTTCATTTCCCGTAAGGCTTATCCTGCTGCTCGATGTCCTTTATGGGCTACTGCAGGTCCAGCTTCGCCTCAACGAGAAGGAAGTGTTCAACTGCTACAGGGGAAACCGCTAGCTTCGATCCCAAATAGTTGGCGGCCATGTTTGTGGATGAGGTGCTGAGGAACGGCGGGTGCTCGAGCGTTGTCAGCTGGTGAGTCGATGTTCCATTCCCTTTTCTTGCTTCTTCAACCTCCCTCCTCCCTCCCTACGTCTCTTATCTGCGGGCTTCCTTATCCTTCCACCTTATCTTCCGTGTTCTCCTTCTTTTTGGACTCCTTCTCCTAACATCTTGCTAATCTTATATCTTTGATTTCCCGCAGGGCGTATCACGCAGCTCGATGTCCTCCTTCATTGCCCACCTTAACAAGGATCTACACATGTCCTTCGCGATTTCCTACGGCACTCTACAGAGTCCAACGCTCATACATGAAGCTTACACACGTGGTTCGTCGAGGCGTTGCAGGGGTGCGAGCTGGCGTTCAAGTGATGTCGGTTCACTTCGTAGATCCTCTTTTGGAAGTGACTTTCGTTGGAGGTTGTGCTTGTAGATGTATGGTGAGCACACTTTCGTCGCTGCGGATCACCTATAGCAGCTGCAGGTGTTCACTCACGTCGAGCTTGCTTGCTTTAACATCCATCGCCATGGTTGATTCAACGCCCTCCCGTACTCATATAAGTGATGCACATGCTAAGTCCTCGCAACCTCAATCTCACAAACATCCAACTGCCCAGGTGTATTCTGGCCATCCGAAGCTATGGCGCCTCGCTGGACGCCAATGCGACTTCAAGCACAAGCTTGACGTTCTACACAACCATCTGTTTGTCGTAGGTCAGGATAGGACACGTCTAGATCTTTTAGTCATGCATCCTACGACCAAAGTCAGGCAGATGAACCGCACGCTCGCTGAGGATGGAGTTACTCGCTGCGTCGATGTGTGAGGGTACTGTGTGCATATGTGGGGGTAGTGGACTTCAAGCAGAAATGGCGGCTCGACTGGCATTCTTGATAAGATATGTTTCTCGAAGTCGAAACTGGGGTTAGACCCATGATGCCACACCTGTTCCAAGCCTGTCCTTTTACCATCTCTTCGCTTGGGTTTTAGATATCCTACTAAGTAAAGACATCGCATTGCGTGCCCGCACTAAACTGATCGCGAACACATACGTCGTCGTCTATGTCCCGTTTCGTCGTTTACTCCGTCTTGGTTGTTTATGTTGCAATATATCGGGATGGTAAAAGGAAACTATATCACCTTGCATGCCAAGGTGCTCTCTGTAACCCCACAATTGACTACCTGTTTTTCTGTTTTTTCTAACAACGACAAACATCAATGATGCCATAGTCTCGGCCCAATTTTTATCTCAGTCGCCTTACACTCAATCCAAGAACACGAAGCCGTCAGTTCAGCATAAATAAGTACGAAGCAGGGTACGAAGTACTAAGTAGTGATTATTTACAAGTATAAGTAATTTTCCTTCAAGAAAGGTTTAGGCCGACGCAGCCGGCACTTCCCAAGTACACTGTACGATACTTAAAGTTACATAGTCACTTCACCATACTACACTAGGTCGCCGGCCTCCATTGGTTTTCACAAAGGAAACAAGACTTTGGATGGTTTGGTGTGCGACAACCTCTGACGCAGAAGTAAAACATATAATGGTCATCCCCATCCTGAGCCAGGCGCCGCGCTTTCCCAAATGCTCTCTCCCATGTATCGATTACAGTTTCTGGAGGATTAGGCAAATTCTGTACTACCATTAGAAAGGGTCCGGTTTTTATGCAAGAAGAGCAGTGAACTCGCCGTAAGCCAAGTACGTAAAGCCGAATGACTTTTGTGTGTAAGAAACCTATTTCTCGAAATTGAACAGTAATATTCTCGAGCTAAACATTCCAGAGCTGCTAATAACGCTGGAGATGCGGTGGGTCGTAGAATATTCAGATTTTGTAAGAAACCCTCCATACACTGTGTATGGGGGGCTTCATAATAGGGGTTCATCCATGGCTCGTGTGATATTAGCAGAGTAAATGTATCTGCGTAGTCGTCCGGAGTGCATTGGAAGGAGGTAGAAGGTTGGTCACAACATACAAAGGGCCTCAAAACATATTTACCCCAGTATGGCATATTCAACAACAATCGTTCAGAATATGTATTCTTGACATCTTGATATATCTGAGATATTAAATCTGCAGATTCTGCATTGAATATTTCATCTTTGAACAATGTGGAACTTGGATCCAAGTGGAAACCGAGGACCAAGTTTAATGTCAGTATTTTTTTTGTCACCGGTGGACCATTTTCATATGATTGTTGAAGCATTTTAAAGACAGGGAGTAAAACCTTTTTCTGGTAAATTTCATTGTAGTCTTTCTATAAAAGAAGTTCGTCATAGCAGCATCCCATAGTAGATAAAGCTCGGACCTACTAGTTTAGGATTTCTTAATAGACCATATAAGCACCATTGTTCGCATAATTCACTTAATGCCCTTCGAGATAGGCTCGGCCCGGTAGTAATCGAACTACAGTCTGTAGAGCTTCGTGAAAAAAAGAAAAACTTCTCTTCTAGGTCTTGCAATCCGAAAGCCTGTAGAGTCCATCGCAAGTTTGAAATATTTAAGGGAGGACAAAGTCCCTGTATAAACCGAGCTAAATCATCTCCAAATCCGCAGATGGCGTCAATTTCTTTTGTGGATGGATCAGAATTTATGTGATCAAACCACATAAAGAAAGCATAGAGCCAGCAAGCTACACTGACTTTAATGTGATAGCTTTGTATGAAAATAGTTTACTTACCATGACTTTCTTGTGTTTCATAATTTGAGCGATGCAAGAACTCCACGCATGACAAGAATACCTGACGGCTATATTTTTCAACACTCACGTAGAGGTTTTGTGACCGTTTCTTCTTCGTTAGGAAATCCTGAAATGATTTATGGTGAAACTCGATTTGTAGATTCCGCCTGAATGATTCAGATCCGACTTTTAAGTCGATAAGCGAGTGTAATTGATTCATGGCGAAATATGCTTCCCCCTGTGCGAGGCATAATAGCTGTTCTATAACAAGAAGCAGGCGATGTTGATTTTTAATCACTGCCCGAGTGATGGAGCTTTGCAAAGAACATTCTTTTCTTCTTTTTATAGCTGCCCACCTAACTGGTTGTTTAATGACAAGCATATACCCCAAAACTTTCATGGTGCGTTCAGGATCCGGCACTCTAGAGAGAATTTCGTGATAGAGAAGGTCAAGGTCTGCGAGGGGATTGGATTGATTACCACTATCCTTAACTCCGAGTACAATCTGGAGTTGTGCGTCGGGGTTGTGATCGGGGCTGCTTATGAATTTCATGACGGTCGCTGAATAGATGAATTGGCCAGATGATCGCTTGACAAGTTTGTATATGCTCTCCTGAGACGGCCATGGCCGAGGAGTTGAACCGAGAGCCCTTTTGAACCTGGGATCATTTAAAATGAGAGCGAATCCACTCTCCAGAACCGTTCTAATATCCTGTGAGACTCCAGGAACACAGCTTAATGAAATGACACGTGTCGCGAATATAACCTCTTTGGTGTCTAAAAGTTCTTGTAGATGGAGCTCTGGTCGGCTGGTGATGAAGAAACCGAGCGGAAAGCCGTCAACACGAACAGCTTTAGCCAGCAGTTGAAGGATGGCACGTTGCGTAACCTGGTCCTCGCATTCATCTAATCCATCAATAACTATAGTCCCGACGAGCTTCTTTTTACATTGGGATATGAGTTTCATGCAAGGCTCATAAATGAGTTTCTGGAATTGAAGCTCTAAAGGCGCATCATAAAGAAGGCGTGAATTGCGCTCCACTTCTGCCGAAATATAATGCCAAAGTGCACCATCCAGAATTGCAAGTTGATAAGCGATTGTGGTGAAGAGTTTACTGGCGTTGTTTCGATCGCTAGAGCTCCTCCAGAAAAAAAAACTGGCGCCCAGCCATCCGACGCTGGAAGCATTTTGACATGCGGAGCGCGCTATGCATGATTTCCCCGCGCCTGCTGGGCCATGCAGATACATTATCCCTGTCTCTTTATCTGGAACCGCGATCCATTCATGGATATCTGCAAGAAGTTGTTTACGTGTATCCTCATGGCATTTGGGTGCCTCGTATTGGTCTTTCGAATCGTGAGTGGCACCCTTGGCTACGAATCGCGAGAGCTCCTGTATTCCTGTGGTAGTGTGTAAGTGCTGGTTGGAACTTGGCATAACCTAAAAGGAAATTTTATTACCTCGGCTTCCGCTATTATCTACGAAGGTTCCTCCGTTGATGATGAAATGCGAAGCGTTGGCGAATTGTGCCATAGTCACGGTAATGGTTAGGTGGGGAAACAAAGATGGACTGATTTCTCATCGGATGAGGCTCTAAATACAATCCTGTGCGTCAATACATAGGGGCTGTACATGACATAATGAGTAGGTTATTCTTGGACACCTCGTGAGTGGTGTGCGGGAAGGCTTCTTCGAGCACACAATCTTGACTTTACTTATTAATACCTGAGGTATAGCAGGTTAACGAATAACCTACGGTATGGATACTAATATGATGTATGAGTATCACTACTTGTCTGAATGGGGAAGTACTTAACTGACGGAGACATACTGCATGGACATGGGAATGTAAAAAGTCGACCTTCCTCGTCGTCATTGATATAACACAACAAAGGCTTGGTACCTCTACCCTATTGATGCTGGTAAGTCACACAAGTTGAATTTTTCTGTAGCAGGCTAACTGGATTTGTATCCTTCTAAGTTCTGTGTAAGTCAAGTTGAAGCAAAGCTGAAGTCATGTGTAAGTTGTACTTTGAAGCCGAAAGACGAGGGTGCGGGAATTTCGATAATATCACGTGCCTTTAACCGATCTGCAATCCGCCGTCGTCGCCAACGAGCATCGCGCTGCACCGCGTTTCTCTTGGTCCTGGTTTTATCTCCGATCTCTACTGTTCCTCTGCCATCTTATCTTTATCTGGACCACACGAACCCGGAACGATGACTAATACAAGAGAAAGACAGGGACGAAGACCAAGACAAGACACAAAAGAAGACACGAAGTATCGAACCATCGACGTATGCGCATCAATGTCTACGCCGTCTCCACCTCTGGTTGAGGTGCTTGAGGAACTTGATGAGGTACGTGTTCTCCTCCGCCGGAGCCTTGGCTAATGCTGACGGTGTTCCTTTCGCTTCCTTTACACTGCTACCTAACTCCTCCTGACGCCAACTCACCCAACTTCAACTTGCCTTCAACTCACCCGCCCTCAACCCGCCCTCAAAACCACCCAACCCACCCTCAACCCGTCCAACTACCCAAACCTCAATTCACCCAACCTCAACCCGTCCTGAACCCACCCACCAAACGCACGCACGCACGCAACCAACCTACCAACCCGCCCACCCACCGTCAACCAAGCCACTCACCTCAACCCACCCGCTCTCTCGCCCACACCGTGCTAACATAACGCACAGTCTGAACTAACCTCCGAAAACGGCGAGCTCCACCTCTTCGGTCCTGGCTCTTCCAGTGGTTATCCCGGACGTGTAAAGCGTTGGGGACCATTAGCATTGTACGTGCCTCCTTGCGCTCTTCCCTACCACTCTCTTCATGCTACCATTCTCTTCATGGTTCTCTTCGTTCACTCCCCTTCTCGCTCACTTCACTCCATACCCCTTCGTTCACGTCTGTGATCTTGGCACTTCCCTTACTTCCCTCACTTCCCTGTCTTTGCCCACTTCGTTCACTCCCCTCTTTCGCCTCTCTTCGCTCGTTCGTTACCGCTCGCTAACACCCCTGCAGGAGACCTAAAAACCGCACAACCAACACTCGAAAAGAACCTCCTCAAAGTCCTCTCTCCTCCTGCCCCTGATTCCTCCTCCTCCTCCTCTACCACCCCCGTCCCCCTCCCCCTGCCCACCGACGCTCACTTTGTTCACTAACGCTCGCCCACAGACCCCCCTGCGACCCGTAATGCGCACGCCGCGTTATCGAACCGCTTGGACACTGCTATGTTCAGTCACCGATTGATCTTGTCAATGCTCGACATATACTACCCTACTCGATATGATGAACTCCACTAGGATAACTTGCCACTAATGCTACGATGCAGAGCAGCAGATCGTACCACTGCATCTCGCCAATCCCTAATCACCCACGGGCGTCAGCGCATTTCAGTGCACGAAACTCGTCGATGGGGGTATCGCTGACGTCGTGGAGGTCCTATCTCCTCTCAGCCAGAAGGACGTGCTTGGCATCTGCTACATTCTCGCGATACGTGCGTGCACTAGTGCCGATATCAAATCACCTCTACAGCCTCTTGGTGTATACGGATGACTTGCGGCTGAGGAGCGGCGGGTGCTCGAGTGTTGTCAGCTATCGTCAGATGGTGAGTCGATATTCCCTTCTTTCATTTCCCCACATGATCGCATATACCAGTCCCTTCCACATCGTCGCTGCCCCTTTCTACGTTCTCTATCTGCTTATGCTCCGTTTGCTTTAGTCCTACTGATATATATCCTTGACTTCCCGCAGGGCGTATTCCTCTTCAAGAACCAAAACATGACCTACAAGATCGCATACATGCTCTGCGTGCGTATGGGCATCATCTTTGGTGAGTCGATATCCCCTTCTTTACTTCCTCCCACATGATCTCACCCACCAGTCCCTTCCGCATCTTCGCTACCTCTTTCTATGTTCTCCTTCCCCTTATGCTCCGTTTCCTTACATCCTGTTAATCTGTATCTTTGATTCCCCGCAGGTCATCTTCCTCTTCAAGAACAAAATCATAATCTACGAGATCGCATACGTGCTCTGCAGCCCCGCGTTAAGGGGGTTGCCTAGGCGTTATAGGAGTGCGAGCTGATGCTCGAGAGGCCTATGCCGATTCCTTCTTAGACCTTTTCGGACGGGGCTGCTGTGGGAGGTTGTGCTTGTGGTTGTATGCCGAGCACGTTTCTTCGCTGCATCGAATAAGAAACCTGTTCCGTCGTTCTATATGAAGCGCATTTCAGTGCACAAACCTCGTCTATGGAAAGGGCATCGTCGACCTTGTGCAGGTCCTGCGTCCTCTCAGCGAGAAGGACGTGCTCAGCTGCTACATGCTCATGATACGTGCATGCAGCCAGCGCCGATCTCAAATCGCACCTACAGCCTGTCTGTATGACCTGCGGCTGGTACTCGAGTGTTGTCAGCTGTTGTCAGCTGGTGAGTCGCTGTTCCGGTGTGCCAGGTCCTGGCACCCCTCGAAGGACGTCGGCGAAACTTCAAGCTCAAGCTGGACGTGTTTCGATTTTTCAGTCTTGCATCCTACGACCAAAGCTGGGCAGACGAGCGGTGTGCTCGCTGAGGTTACTTGCTGCGCGGATGTGTGGATGGCACAATATGTATAGTGGATTTCAAACAGAACTGGGGGCCCGACTGCCGTTCATGATTGATACATAGCGCCTCGCAGGACATTAATGCAACGTTAAGCTCAAGCTTGAGGTTCTGCACAACCATCTGTAGTCGTAGGCCAGGATAGGACGCGTCTCGATCATTCATTCCTGCTTCCTACGGTCAGAGTTGGGCGACGGACCGCATGTGCTCGCTGCGTCGATGTGTGAGGGTGCTATATGCATATGTGGGGGATATGTAGTGGACTTCAAGCAGATCTGGCGGCCCGACTGCTGTTGTTGATAATCGGATGTCCCAAGCCTGTCCTTGAGTCGCCATGCATTTGGTTGGTTTCTAGGTACCCTACTGAATACATCGCATTGCGAGCCCGAGCTAAACTGATTGCGATACCGGAGGGTACACATACGCCGTCGTCGTTGTCAAGTTTCGTCGTTTACTTTTCTTGGTTATTTAGGTCGCAATATATCGGGATGTCATAAAAGGATATTATATACACTGTACGATACACCGTCACTTCACCACTACCACACTAGGTCGCCGGCCTCCATTGGTTTTTACATATAAAACAAGACTTGGGATTGTTTGGTGTGCGACAACCAACTAGGCAGAAGTAATACTTATAATTTTTATCCCCATCCAGTTCCCAAATGCATTCTCCCATGCATCGATTACAGTTTCAGGAGGATTAGGCAAATTCTGTACTATCGTTGGAAAGGGTTCGGTTCTTATGCAAGAAGAGCAGCGAACTCACCGTAAGCCAAGTATGTAAATGTGAGTGCATTTTGTGTGTAAGAAACCTGTTTTTCGAATTTGAACAGTAGTATTCTCGAGCTAAAGATTTAACATCGCTGGATATGCGGTTGGTCGTAGCAAATCCACATTTCGTAACTAACAATCCATGCGCTCTCTTGTTTGCCGTACATCATCGAGGACTATCCATGGCTCGTGTGATATTATTAGAGTAAATATAGCTGCATAGTCGTCCGGAGTGCATTGGAAGGGGGCAGAAGGTTGGTCACAACATACAAAGGACTTCAAAACATATTTACCCCAGTATGGCATAAGATGTATACTTGATATCTTGATATAGCTGAGATATCAAATCTGCAGATTCTGCATTGAATATTTCATCTTTGAACAACGTGGAACTTTGATCCAAGTGGAAACCGAGGACCAAGTTTAATGCCAGTATCTTTTTTGTCACTGGTGGACCATTTTCATATGACTGAAGCTTTTTACTAAAGGCAGGGAGTAGAACCTTTTTCTGGTAAATGTCAAGGTTGTAGTCTTTCTGTAAAAGAAGTTCGTCATAGCAGCATCCCATAGATAGAGCTTGGACCGACTAGTTTAGGGCGTCTAAATAGACCATAGAAGCACCATTGCTCGCACAATTCACTTAATGCCCTTCAAGATAGACTCGGCCCGGTAGTAATCGAACTACAATTTGTAGAGCTTCGTGAAAAAACGAACAACTTCTCTTCTAGGCCTTGCAATCCGAAAGCCTGTAGAGACCATCGCAAGTTTGAAATATTTAAGGGAGGACAAAGTCCCTGTATAAACCGAGCCAAATCATCTCCGAATCCGTAGATGTCGTCAATTTCGTTTGTGAACGGACCAGAATTTGCGTGTCCAAACCACATAAAGAAAGCATAGAGCCAGCAAGCTACACTGACTTCAGTATAATAACTTTGTATGAAGATAGTTCACTTACCATGACTTTCTCGTGTTTCATATTTGAGCGATGCAGGAACTCGAGGCATGACAAGAATACCTGACGACAATACTTTGAAACATTCACCTGGAGGTTTTGCGAGTGCTTCTTCGTGGTTAGAAAATCCTTAAATGATTTAAGGTGAAACTGAATTTGTAGATTCCGCCTGAACGATTCAGATCCGACTTTTAAGTCGATAAGGGAGTGCAGTGGATTCAACGCTAAGTACGCTTCACCCTGTGGGAGGCATAGTAGCTGTTCTATAACAAGAAGCAGGCGATGTTGATTTTGAATCACTGCCTGATTGATGGAGCTTCGCAAAGGCTTTTCTTTACTTTCTTCAATACTAGCTACTTGTTTGATGATGAGCATATACCCCAAAACGTCAATGGTGCGTTCAGGATCTGGCACTCTAGAGAGAATTTCGTGATAGAGAAGGTCAAGGTCTGCAAGGGGATTGGATTGATTTCCACTACCCTGAATTCCGAGTATAATCTGGAGTTGTGCGTCGGGATTGTGATCGGGGCTGCTTATGAATTTCATGACGGTCGCCGAGTAGATGAATTGGCTAGATGATCGCTTGACAAGAGTGTCTATATTCTCGGGAGATGGCCATGGCCGAGGAGTTGAAGCGAGAGTCCTTTTGAATCTGGGATCATTTAAGATACGAGCAAATCCACTCTCGAGAACCGTTTTAATGTCCTGTGAGATTCCAGGAACACGGCTTACAGCTGCTTTCATATCGATAGACCCAGCTCAAAAATTTAGCGTTGAGGGCCTTGTTTACATTTGGAGACGGACTAGACTATATCTGGGAATTGGGAGTGGGGCGACAATGGGCGACACATACATGCTCCAAGTCCTGGACATATTAGGTGTAGATCTGTTTGCAACCGCTCCGAAGATAAACATAGCCCCTCAACGCTAAAATCTTGAGGTGGGTCTATCGATATGAAAGCCACTGTAATGAAATGACACGTGTTGCGAATATAACCTCCTTGGTGTCTAATGTTAAAACAAGGGTATTGACATGAGGATGGATAACGGAGATGAAAGGTGTTTGGCCCGTTGACGTCGTTGGGCAAATGGATAAGGTACAAAATAGTGCGCTATGGTTAATATACCCTACGGTTACGTAATGACGAGCACGTGATGCTTGCCCGAACACCTGTGTGTTCCAACATCTAAGGCCTCTTGTAGATGGAGCTCTGGCTGACTCGTGATGAAGAAACCAAGTGGAAAGCGACCGACCCGCACCACTTCAGTTAGTTTCCGAAGGATTTCAATTTGGGTAGCATGGTCCTCACATTCGTTTAATCCATCAATGACGATTGCACCGATGAACAGCCTATTATGTCGTTTCCAAAGTTGAAGACACGGCTCGTAAATGAGTTTCTGGAACTGGCACTCTAGAGGGGCATCCGAGAGGAGTAGTGGATCGCGTTCGACCGCGATGAGGACCCCTGATAATCCTGGTGAAACTTAGATCCTGGATAGGCCATTTTTATCCGAACAGATTTTGCCAAAATCTGTCCAGAAAGCATCTAGGTTCGTCCCCGAGGTCCAGATTTTGTCCAGATTTTTTGTTCTAAGCTCTAAAAATTGCTATTTTTCGCTTTTTTTCTTCTAGGAAGCTCTACAAGCTTCCTAGACATACTCCTTACCATGCAGTGTATGTATTATTTACGGTAATGTACAGATAGAGGTGATATTCCATATTGTTAATGCTCAGCCAATCCTCAGCACCAGAACCTTGCCAAAATCAGAATTATTAAACCCACCCTTCGAATTTAAAATTTTGAGCGCAGCGTTGAACTTCGCAGCCTGAGACCGCAGGTCTCGTAATATAGCCATACATACCCAAGGTCATGCCAGTAACTGATTGAAATGAGACAGACAGCAAATGAGGGGATGACCGTCAGGAATCGTATAGATGGAATGAAGTTCAAAGAACTGGAATTATCAGATGGCCAAGACATGGCAGATATAATTGACTCGGAGTAGGTTACAGCTCTGTGTCGAATCTTCCCCGATGGTTTTGAGTACAATGTTGCGACTGCTATGGGCATACAGAGTATTATTGTCAAATGCTTTGAGTAAACATCAACAGTTAATGAAGAGCTTCCTTGCGGTTCACCAAATATATCAAAAACATTACTTTACCAACGGTGTTCGAACTTACGACCTCAAGTAACCAGCAACGAAGTATATGATCACTAATACTAATACTGTAGTAAGATAGGCCGCATCCATACTCGACCACCCCTACGTCATGTGCCACGTTACTGTCACATTTTGCATGATTTGTGTAACAGACCAATAAATGAGGGATATCATAGCTACAACTGAATGTTTTC
>JASFCZ010000150.1:0-14788 GCA_036937155.1 Cyathus pygmaeus
ATCAGTGGAGTAACACATTACTTACATGGAGTAGAATAAAAAGGTCAACCTTATTGTGGTTTGGGAGGGTATTAGGACCTCCGCCGATGGCGGTAGAAATAGTCTTGTGCTATTTGCCATCCATATACTTTCGGCTGTTGCAAACTCTGCCAGCAGTGAGCGGCTCTTTAGCGATATGGGCATAACACATACGAAGCGATGCAACTTACTAGGTCTGGATAAAGTTACCAAATCTTGCAGGGTTCGTATGGACATCAAACACGGCTACAAGACTGCTGGCATAGGTCCTAAGCCACGGAAAAGGAAGTTTGCAGAATATGAAGCCGGCCAAGCAGACAATGGAACAGCGGAGAATGCGGAGCCAGTTTTGTCCTCTCTGAATAGCCATATTCAAAGCTATGGTGAGATGGTTGAAGCTCTTATGAACGATGTCAGATCCAGTGATGAACTTGAAGCTGAAGTTGAATCACATACCAAGAGGCTAACTTTGCTGTTACCATCAGTACCCTCCACCACTGTATCTAAAACCACTACTACTGCTCCATCTCAAACGGCAACTTCGAGTCAGCGAAGACCCACAAAAACTGCAATTCCATTGAAGTTGCTCTTCAGGTATCCTTCATCTTCTGCTGAATCCTGGGAGGGCATGGAAGAGTACTGGCGAGGTGGTGTCCAAGGCCTTACAGAAATCGAAATGGCGAGACACGAGGCCGTTACGGAGATGGCAATGAGGGGAGAACTGGATGTGGACACGGAGTGATGTTCGCGCATGACACTGAGACTGGGAGTTCGTTGATCATCTTGTTGATATGTCATGTTTATGTCATCGGCTTATCCGGAGAAACCTTATCATAGTTACTTATTACAGTTAATAGCTACGGCTAACCACCGTCTCAGCCGAAGCACCCTATTATCTTACGTCAGGTAATGACCTGGTCTGACCAGGTCCACGGAAAGGTCTGGACCTGGTCATGACCCGTGAATGACCTGGCCCTGGACACCAGTCCTCCCAACACTGTCAACTGTAGTCTCTCCAACCATCTCTCCACCCTCTGTGTGTGCAATCCACCCAATCCCTAGCCTCCAGGCAACCATTCATCGTTGTCTATCACACGGCATCCTCCAATCATGTCCTCGGTTGCTTTCTCAATGACACCACTGGTCCTAATCAAGCAGTCGTCCCAGGAAATCAACGACCTCGAATACCTCTGTCAGGCTTCCTGGGAGAGGTTTCTGAGCAGAATTCCAGGTGGGAGATTGTTAAGAGGTGTGTTCAGGATAGGTGCTGAGCAGTATTTAAGAGCACCAGAAGAAGAAGAAAGAAGCACGGAAAAGGTGTATTATACCTGTGAGGCATACGTGAAGGTGCAAACGGGGATCTAGAAGGCCAGATCGGTTTCTGTGGATCCCGCTGATCAACCACAGGCAAAGTCATCAAGTAGGGCAAAGGGAAAAGAGTGAGAGGACTTACATGAACATCGACTGAAGAGTTCTACAATCGACTTAAGTTTACAACCATTGATTCATGGTTTACAGTAACATTGCGTACATCAACTCGAAACTCCTGCAATCAATTCAAGGCTACTTGTAAGTGTTAAGACTCATAGGGGTGATTCAATGTTGCTGACGTCGATTCAAGACTGCTTCTATCATGCCAAGTCGATGTTCTACCGAAGGACACGCAGAGGGTGTGTGTGCTTGTGCATCGTGTCATATACCTATCCAGAGCACAACATAAGGGAAAGGCGAAGCTACCGACCTTCCAACTCAGATCACCACCTCAAAATTTGGTCTTCACATTCATGAAGCATATGAGTGCCGGGAGCTGTCGCGCACGAAGTCAAAGAGGATCAATAAGCAGTTCGGCAACCTAGGGAAGCAGCCGCTTTCGTCATTGTCATACATCCACACCTCCTGACCAAACAAAGTATCATGTCATGCTCCCGGAGACCTTTCTGCTGCCTGTTTATGGTGAATCTTACGATGTTTGAGAGCGAAGGAGAGGAGAGGAGGCAAAAAATTGATGCTGAAGAGAACTGGAAGTTCAGGAGCAGCCGTAGCGAGAGGTAGAGAAGGTTTGGTGGTATGTTGTATGAGTCCGAAAGTCTTTCAACGTTGAGGGGGGAAGAAGCAATCTTGTTGCGGAGGCTTTGTGTTGTTTATTTGAATCTAGGTGAACATCAATCACGCAGTATTGCAGCTGGACTAACAAGTGTAGTCCACAAATACCTCTATTTAAAAGACATGTATCTCGCAAAACTAGTGTTGGTTGTTCAAGGAGAGAGAGTAACATGGTGTGGTGGACGGGGTGTACAATATATGAGACACACAGTCACCGGGTAACATGGCTTTTGAATAGTGTCTGCCTCACTTGGTATTTAAATGCCTGTGTCGCTCTCCCACATCTCACTCCTCTTCCGCATCTCACTCCTCTTCCGCATCTCACTCCTCTTCCACATCTCACTCCACCAACACCATCCAAAATGAAGAACACCCCTGCTATTGATGCCTCCGCCAGTCGCGTAAAGTACTGTGAGGTAGCAACCAAGTTCGGTCTGAATGTTTCCGCAAAAAACATAACCGAAGCAGGCTTCAAACCTCTGGAGAACAACCAAGCCAGGATCCCGCGTCAACACAAACAGAAGCTACTTGACCTCATCACCCTAAAAGTCGCCACCTTGGGGACTTTCGGACAGCTGAAAAGCGAGAGTGGGACGCAGGCTCTCATGTTCGCCGCCCTAGACGGTCTGTTCACATTGATGAATGTCAACATCCAACATGTGATGGAGGGTCACTTGCCTGCAACAACCCTAACAAAAGGCAGCTACAACGAAGGGATATTTCGGCTTTCGAATGGTCTGAATGTCTTGCTTTTTGAGTTTAAGACGGAAGGGAAGAATCTTGTACTGAGTATGCTTGGTCAGGTGCTTGCAGAAGGCGAATGTAAGAGGTTACCCACATTAACAGCACCGTCAACCTAACATACTTTCAGCTGCGTTGACAGAATCGCATAGACTATATGGGTCAACCACGATGACCATCTTCCTCTGCAACGGAAGACAAGCCATGATTGTCCGGATTTTGTGAGTGGACAATGGCCAATTCACTGCCAGTAGCTCTGGCATCGTTGAACTCATGCACGGTCACATCGACCAGCCTGCAAAGTTTTTGGATGAATTTTGCATAGTAATTGAATTTTTCTTCTTCCATGTTATCCATAGCTTGCGGGCATTATACAAGGGCATGAACGAAAATGCGAAGATAACGGAAAAAAGGGGTATCTGGAGAAAGGCACTCCGCTCAATGGAAGGTCCCATCCAACAGCTGACTGACTGCGCAGCATGATGGATGGTGGAGTGAGGGAGAGGCAAGCAGCCCTCGAAAAATCCGAGATGATAGCTTTCAAGGCCTGGAGTTCCTTGATGAAAGCTGTCCAGTTAGCTCCAGGGATTGAAGAAGACGCACACTCCAAATTCCCGGAAGTAGCGAGGAGGGACTTAGAACGACTGCTGATACTCAAGAGAAGGACCCGATGGAACTGATTCTGGGGGTGCTGGTCAATCTAGGCTGAAGGCTGTATCTGCTGTCTGTGTGAAGGGCTATCTGGCTTAACTGTGTCCTGTCTGCTCTGACCGTGAAGTAGAGCTGGAATCTTTTGCTAGCCAGTCCGACTCTCTTGTCTCTTTGATGCCTCGGCTTGGGCTTGGGCTAATAGACTTCATCTCTATCCTCCTCCTCCTCTTTATTAGTCTCCTTTTGTCTCCCCCTTCCCCCTCCTCCCTCTCCTCCCCTTTCCCCCTACCCTCCCACTACACTTCTGCACCCACACCCCCAATCCCCCTCCCTAACCCCCAACTTCCTCATCTCCCCAATCAAGCCCCCCCTCCCCCAGGCCCAGGTCCAAAGATATTAACCTCCGCCGGCTCACTTGCATGCTCCAAACTCGGCTTCCTTCCCCTCCAGCTCTGCCTCGTCGAGCACTTCATCTTCCGCAGATGCGATTGTTAGTCCCCTTGAGGAGTTGGAATAGGTGTTCCATGTGCTCTCCAATCTAAGTGATTATTCAGCATCCTGTCTCTTTCCCTCCCGAGGAGAGGGAAGATGGTGAGGGGGGGGGGATGGAATGAATAGGTGAAGAACGAAGGAAGGGAAGGAGGGAAGCAACACAGCTACTGACAGCAAATACGACAATGCATTGATGCCCAGTGCATCCACTCCCTTCGGCATATTGCCACCAAGAGAGGATGGCATTGTGTCCTGGAACTTGGAATGTGCGGTTTCTGTACATAGATGAACTTTTTAAGTAGAAGAAACAAGCTGATATATAAAGATGCACTTGATAGTACAAGTGACTCCCCTTAGAATTGTATCCCTTGCCACCAAGAGAGGATGGCATTGTGCCCTGGAACTTGGAATGTGCGGTTTAGGCTGTATATAGATGAACTTTCAGTAGAAGAAACAAGTTGATATATAAAGACGCACTTGATAGTACAAGCGACTCCCCCCTAGTCTCGCTTGCCATCCTCTCATGATGCCCTTATGGGGACAAACACCCATTTTGGGTGATCTCATCCTGAGAGTCTGGGATCATACCACAGCCATTTGGCGGGTCATGACATTCCGATTTTATCGGATACTCGTTGGCTTACAAAGCATTTACTCGATATCTCTACCAGTGCATTTGCTCTATTTATTCTATGTAATATCACCTCTTAGGCATTTAGTACACGTATGTTAGTGTTAAAATAACCAAAAAATGATGAAAAGTGGTTAGGAAGGAACTAAAATTTGTGTTTTTCAACAGAGCAGGAATTGTGACGGACGTCACACAGCAAGGTGCGTCACAATGTACAGCACAGGACCTCCTCATCCAATTACTCAACTTTCCCTATGTTAAATATCTGCGGTGCATCAAAATAACGTATATAAGTGCCCTCGTAACAGGAAAATGGTGAAAAATGTTGAAGAAGGAACAAAATGCATGTCTTCAACTAAGGAGGAGATGTGATACATGTCACCCAGCAAAATGCGTCACATATGGTGAAAAGGTACTGGTCCATGTTGTCAGGACTCTCAGTTCATTGCCCCAGAATGAAAAAAACCTCAAGCTAATGTAACATGGAGTTTCAAGGTACTATAAGTCAATTATTGGGGTGGATTTAAAGAAAAGTGAGTGAGGGAAGTACTTTTAGTGCTTAAAAGTTAAGTGGATTGGGCTGTATGTTCTCCAAAACTCCAATATCTACCCCTAGCAAATGCAAATGATGTGGAATATGACACTGTGTATAATCTATAGTAGTTATATAGTACAGTGAGCATGCTTTTAGGTGAAATAATGGTAACGAAACGAAATCAAGAATGATGCACAAGCAGCACTGGAGGTTGACGAGTGTCTGAGAACATCGGAATGTCATGACCCGCCAAATGGCTGTGGTATGATCCCAGACTCTCAGGATGAGATCACCCAAAATGGGTGTTCATCCCGATAAGGGCATTGTGAGAGGATGGCAAGCGAGACTAACCCTAGGGATTGATGATGTGGTGCCCGGTGGAACCAATGAAGAAAAGCAACGGCCACTGACTATGAGTGTTGAGTTGAGAATGGTAATTCCTACGGCCTGGGACAGAAATACTTGCTTTGCAACTTTATGGGAAAGCTGGTTCGACAGACTCGCTGCCGCCATTTCTCATGCCCTCCTTGCTTCACACTGTGTATGGTCACCCTGATCACCGAGAGATCCCGATGTCTTCACTACAGTCTACAGAGTCAGAGCCATGCATGTCTTTGGAATTCCATCAGTTCCTTTGGGCTGCCAGGGGCCAGGGCCGCCAAAGGCTGCAACATATAAAACACTTCTGAACAAGAGTGTTCCTACAACCCATCCCAACAACTACCATACTACCTCGACCAACACAGGAACACCTACCAACCAAGCTAGCATCTTTCCTAATGTTATCTGCTTGGTGGGTGATATTGGTGATCACTGGTGATGCATGATATGAATGTATTCACATACATGCTCGAGGGGACTTGTATTGATCATTTATATGATTTCAGTGGAAATATGTACACTCTCCGAGAACTTAGGATGTTACAGATCATGAATGAGCTTATGGACAAGCCTGTTAGGATAAAAAAGGTATGTTTATTTTACAAGATTCTGTAGTTAAATATTCATGGTGCAGATCCTGGACAAGAAAATAACATACAAGTGGAGAGAAGAAACCTTATCGACTGGAGAAGACATCTCACCCAAGATGGTCAACTACATCTTTAAAGAGCTAAAATGCAAAGCTGAAGTATTAACTCCAGAGGCCCGGAGTAGTGCCCGTTCGATGCTGGCATTGTCAAATCCGATAAGATTATACTGTCCGAATTCAGGGCTTCTCTCGTGCAAGGCTGTAAAGCTCTTAGAGGACTTTCCTGCATCCAAGAAAGACTAGCATCCAGGCTTGGATGGGAAGGTCCTGGACCTCGTGCATCCGTCATTGTTCCCGCTTATTTATGGGGTGAGTCAGATCCTTCCGAGAGGGCGCATGGATGTTGAGGAAGGGATGCGTATGTCTGGGGGAGGGGTTGTGGTTCCTGTTCCTCCTGGTGGGGATGATGTTGCAGCTCATGTTGACAAGGAAGATCGGGAAGCACAGATTTATGGCTATAAGTTCCAGTGGTTACCTTGTGAAGTTGACATTACCGGAGAGAAAGCTAGGTATATTGTTTCAACTGTTTAGTATTACTCCTTATCAAAGTACTGATCACCGCCTATAGGATCACGAGTTATATCAACAACCTTCATCCCAAGCACCACAAGAAGTTCTACAAGCTCATTGAACAACTCATAGAATATTCAACCCCACTGTGGAACATGGTACTCAGCATACTGTATACGGCTACAGCCGTAACCACTATGGTCATCTTACGGGCATATGATGTACCGATGGGGGATAAATTGCTGTCGCCGTACTTCACCTGTGCCATAACTTTGTAGTGCTGTAGTTACATTTAAGCCATTATTTCATCTATTTCTAGGGACTTTCTATACATAATATGGTCTCAAAATTAATCATTAGTAGTCCTAGAACTTTTTTATTGCTTTTGGACCAATTTTGCGCAACTTTTGGGTGCTCATCACAATTTCCCACACTTCATTGAGCCTCAGAACTTTGCTCTACGTGCTTCTATGTGTTCGCATTTTGCTTACTGCCTGTAATATACATGATATAAGGATGCATAGGCAATAATGGAAGACTTCAGTCTTTATGAGAACTGCAGCATCACCATTCCCAGTCTCAATGTGACTATTTCCTTAATAATGTGAATGTTCAATGGATTTTGTGCTACTCACACTACACAAGATTCAGATACAGTATGCATAGACTTGCTGACAGCTCTGCACACAGTACAAGATTGAAGAGAGCTACCTCATGAACTTTTACCATAGACTTCCTGCCATGAATAGTAATCTTCAGTGTAATTCAGCGCACAATTTCGAACTGGCGCCATAGTTAGACCTGTGGGAATTGCTATAACATCATCCATTTCACGACTTTTGAAAGGGGAACAGCAAAATAAACTATGGAAGGTATTTCTATAGTATGTTATGTATATATATGTAAGAAGGAAATATGAAAAATCTGGTTATTTTGAGAATACGGCGCTGAGTACGGTGACGGCAATTAATCCCCCATTGGTACATCATAGCATACGGCTTCAGCAGCTACTTTACCCGTATATGATGTATCGATGGGGGATAAATTGCCGTCGCTGTACTTAGCCTGTGCCGTAACTTTGCAGTGCCGTACTTACTTTTAAGCCATTATTTTGTCCATTTATAGGTGCTATCTATACATAATATACTATCAAATTTGATTCTTAGTAGCCTGGAATGTTTTTGGACCGCTTTTGCTTGAGTTTTGCATAACTTTTGGGTGCGCATCGCGAATTCCCATGCTTCATCGAGCCACATAATTCAGTGAGCATTGTGCTCTACGTGCTTCTATGCACTACTATTACGCTAACTACTGGTCACTGACATGATATAAGTATACCTATGTTATCATTGATAACTTTATCCTGCACTACATATGTATAAACACATTTTTCTTACTATCATTGTGCCAGTTCCTTTAAAATTTCTTCAAATATGCCAGATATATGCATAGAAATAAGATAGTGCATATAGGAGTGCTCTGCATAGAAATAAGATAGTGCATATAGGAGTGCTCTAATGATGTGCATGATCCAACTAGTACAAGTACTATAAGGTTATCATTTGAAATTATACTTTAAACATGGTTGAAGGTTCTAAGATCAATTCTAAACACCTACTATAGTTTGTCAACTTTGGAGTGTGTAATACATGAGCATTGAATGTTATGAGGGCAGTGTGCATGTACATGATAGCTCTGTACATCCTACAGGTCCTCAAGATATACCTCATGGCATTTTGTATTGTTATTCTGTCAACAATAGTAACTTTCAATTGTATTCAACGCGCAACATCAAACCGGCGCCGTAGTTGAACCCGTCGGAATTTCTACCACTTTGCCTATTTCATGACTTTTGAAAGGGGGAATGACGAAATAAACTATGGAAGACTGTTTTATTGTATGCTATGTATATATATGTAAGAAGGAAACATGAAAAATCTCATTATTTCGAGAATACGGCACGGCTGAAAGCTAGGTACGGCTACGGCAATTTATCCCCCATCGGTACATCATACCTACACGTGTCTGACGTGTCCGACAAAAAGTCAGACATCTTCGACAAGCCAGACACCGAACTGTCAACTGTCAGTGCATGACCGCAGGAAGATCACTTAATAGATAAATTTACTTATATAGAACCGAGAATGCGTTGAACCACTACAGATGATTTGTACTAAGTGTGGAGCCAGCGTGTGCAACCCTTAGCAAGGTCATGCACTGACATCACTGTAACGTCTGACTTTTTGTCTGTGTCAGACCCCTGTCAAAAACCGGGCTGATGTCAAATTGTCAGTGGGTCTGACACCGGCTTCACCATCACTGCTATGGCCTGGTTTGTTGAGGAGCGGTGTTACCTGATGAGGACTGGTATGTCTCCAAAGGTAAACACAACCCCTCAATTGAAAAAGGCGAAGCTGGTCTATCGATATGCAATTAGCCGTAATGCACCATGAGGAATTGTTCAGATGAGAGCGATTGGTTTGGAGTCTACATCCTTTACGTCTTGCGGCGGACGAATGGGAAGTGCACATACGATGACCTCAACAACTTTACAATCGACTTTACAGGTATCTCTAGCCTCAGACGTATCATAATAAGTTGTTTAGTGATAATACTTCGCAGCGTAAGGCTTGACAGAAACCGACGCGTCATCCAACGCTTTAACCACCTCATCCGCTAATGAGTCATTTGATCATCGTCAGTTTTTTTAGCTTGGCAACAAAATTATTAACCACTTACGAAGCGGACCCTTTTCAAGATCGATCAAATTCTACACATATGAAATGAGACTCAGAATTGCATTGCATATGCACTACCACCCACCTGTTCGATGTGTTTTACGTTGGAGGCACCGATAAGCACAGCATCTCCGAGTTCCCTCTTCAGCATGCTATGATAAGATATCCAACGCAGAGCGATTTCTGGCATTGTCAGATTATGTTTTTCCGCCACGGCACGGATTGATGAGAGCGCGTTGAAGTGCGCTTCATTCCAGTATCTTTTTTTAAGATATGAGTTAATGAGAGGCGGATAGAAGAGAGGAGGCAAATACCTTTCTCGATAGCTCTACAAGAGGATAAGAATATGAAAGTGAAAACATGATGAGAGATGAGACGTGCCTTTCCTTGTATTGTGTTATCATCGAACCTAGATCCCTTCTCAGTATCATCACTGATCGAAGTATATCTTCCAGTGAAGAATCCCCCTCCGACTGCTCACACTTATAAAATGGGGTGTGGAATGCCGAAGGGCTCAGTGATGAGGACGTGATTGGTGACGAGGAGGGCACCCGGGGTAAGAATAGGCACTGAAGGCTGGAAGTGAGCTCTGAGAACGACACATTGCTTCATGAACATATCGGTACACCCCCCACGATGAACTAAACCCACCAGGTCAACGACAATGGTCCGGGAGTGGCTTGGGATCCGCGGTAGATGTTGCTATCAAGTGAATAGTCCTTCAACAAAGATCTGCTTCCTTCAGTGTATGTCGTCACATAGGCTGATGAACCCAGTAGCATGACGAGATTGCAAGGGTACGTCTGTCGTTCCATCAGTGGGACCACCAACCATCATTTTTCACAGAGCTCTGCAGCAGCTTCGAGAGAGGGAGACACGACATTTCCTCTCCCATTCGCGGTGGTACCCTTGGCCGTGGATAGTACCATACGAAGGGGCTCAGAGGGTTGCTTCAGAATAAGAGATGAGGAAATACCAGGCCCTCTAAGCGGATGATGTACGAAGCTGAGGCGAAGGTCTGAGTCACCAAAGCCAGGCTAAGGCTAAGTGAAGGTACGCCAGTCATCGAGGCGCATCCGCCAGTCGGGAAGGGCAGGGGAGATGGGGTGTGGGATCCGAAAGCAGAAAAGCACTGTAAAACATCGATATGTGGACGATGAGGAAGGACGACTCAGCGAGCACGCATACGGTATGCCCACACGATATATGGGCAAAATCGCGTAGCCTTTCGCTGGCGTGTACTATGCACTGTGTGTTACGTCATCGTTCCGTCTGGGTGCGGCGTTGACGTTGATACAGCGCAATTGCACTCTGCGAGCCATTTCCTGCCATCGTGGACTGTACCACAGGAACTCGGAGGTTCATTCTTGCAGTGGGTTGGTTCAAGATGTTAGGGTCCGCAAAGCAAAGTTGTCGACGTGCGTGATGATGGAAGACACGCATAAAGGATGAGAATGAGGACAACTTGGTCTTGAACGTCACGAGCTGCGGGCACGAAGTAGTGCGCGTGAAGGTACGCCAGCGCCGGCCATCGGCCATCGAACTTGGACCTGTCATCGCCGATCGAGTTGAGGAGGTGGGCAGGGAGTGTGGTCTTCTTGGCTGGGGAGATATGAGAGGAAAGGCTCTGTGACTCCCAGGCATTCGTGAAGAGGAAGGAAAGGTACGCTCGGAACGCCCCTGCGCGATGAAGGCTGAAGGAGAAGTAACTTGGATGAGGTGAAGGTGGTGTCGTCTCGTGCGGTCTTCACTGGCTGGTAGCCTCCATTGTCGATATGTGGTGTTGGGGCCTTGGGCGACACAGACGTTGACGTTGACACATCACATTCGCAGCCATCTCCCTCGCGCCTCTCCAACTTCATCTTCCATCCCTCGCATCAGCCTGTCCCAGCCCCCACTCTGTTATCCCTCTACACCCCTCATCCGCCTGTTTCATCCAAAGACTTTGGGTGGAGGATCCATTATATGACGGTCATGCGAGCATGCTTCGCGTAAGACACCTGCGATGTTGATTGCTTGCCAGAGGAGCCGCAGGACGGAACGGGTGTAGGTGTATACATGTGGCGTTGGGGGGCATTGGATGGATGGGGTGTTGCGGCGTTGGGGATGGAGGATGGGATGGAGAGAGTCATGTGTTCGCACTCTGTCGTAGTTAGCATACATAAAGGTTAGTGAGGGTGGGTTACCACCTTTTCGTTGACGAAGGCTACGACGTTTGAGATTGAAATACTCGTTCGTGGCTCGTGGGGCTGCGCCAACCTTTCGTTGGTCTCCTCCCCCGGCGCATTACCCTCCATCAGCCATCGCTTCCCGCCCTGTCACACCGTGTCTCGTACCACGCATCTCCTCTTCCTCTCCGTCTCCGTTTCCACCTGTTTGAGCCAGCTTTGTGATAGCCTTTAGACAGCCTTGAGAGACTGAGTGACGAGTAGGCTGTTTGTATACACTACGGGGTTATTAGTCGACTGAATATAAATGAAGAGGAGGGTTGGTTCACCTTTTGTTGACGAGTTCTACGCTGTTGAACATTGTAATACTGGTGGGTGGATGCCGTTGAACGAGGAGGAGGAGAGCAGGAGAGCATTAAGAGGGAGAGGGAGACTTCCAAGTCCGCATGATGGATTCCCACGATAAGATAGAAATTCAACAATCCCCGAGAACTACCCACCTACTTCATCTGCTACGAAATTCGTACATCCATTATATAAGAACAACAAAAAGGTCTTGTCCTCAACATCGATGCTCTACACGCAACCATAACACGAATCTCACCTCAGTGAAGGATACTTACCCTGCTCTGGTACATCATGCATCAGCGCTGACTCCGCTAAGGATCTTTACCGAGACCTAGAGGAGGAGGAAGGATGGAATTCCCAGAGGACAGCGGGAGCTGAGAACTGGCATGATTTTATGTGAGTGCTATCGACTGAATATTTATTTACATGCTAACCACGGGGCGAATCAATACATCATGTAAGTACGACTATTACCGGATAACCTTCTAGAAATCCTTTCCGCAGATTGCCACCATAAGGCCCGTCCATCTCTTTTCATCTCTACATACTGAGTCGTGTATTTGTGCTGTAGTGGTTGGAGCAGAAAACAAAGGAGGGAATATACCTTCAGTAAAAAGAAAAACTCTTCCGTGGCATCCATTTCCACAGCCTCCATTTGCGATTTCAGTACCAATGCCTCTTCATGCAGTGATTCCATTTCATCCATGTTGGAACGGCCGCGCGTTTCCACCAGGGTACGTGTAAATGCGTCACCCAACTTCGAAATTTCGGACCTGATGTAGTAACGAAATGGAAAGACCCAAAGCGGGCGGATACAACAAGTGCATTCGACCGTTTCATGACATTCCAGAGAGTCAAGGTTCCCACCTGTAAGTGAATACGAGTAGGCGATTTCCTCGCCCTCCACTATGTTCTTACCAGCACGTAGAGGAAATGTTAATGTCGAAAGATCAAAGACACAGTGGCTGTTTGGCTTGTAACTAGTTGGAACAAGCTGTGGGCAGTTTGCAAAAGGAAAAAAAGCAATGAAATATGAATTACCTATGCCGGACACGAGACATCCTTAACACCCCACCGTACACGGACTTATCCCCAGGCTTAACCCGAAATGCTTTCATCCAAAGAGCCACCTTCTGAAATATCGCAGCAAGTGTGTCGGGTTCAATATTCTCAGCTTCCGCATTCAATCCGACGAGCTCCAAAAAGTCTCTCAGGTTCTCGTCACTCAACCGCTTACAAGCGAGGCGTATAGTTTCACCTGTGGCATCGTTGCGCGGGACCATGAAAATGGGTCGTTCGGTCAGAATAAGTTCCGCTGTCTTGAATGATCGGGTTGCGAACATTTTAAACCCACTCTCAGTTTTTCTGATGTCGTACGGGAGGAGAACACCCGCTAAAAGACGAGGCATCAGGCGGAGGGGATTCGGAAATTTGACCTCTAAACCGGTCTCGACGATACAGACAGTGTCGAACTTTGCTATCGATCCGGGGACATTAACAGCAACGTAGCCAGACGGTAGAGGTTCAAAGGTCGGCTTGACTATGATTGGTTTGACTTTGCTTGTTTTGGTGAGTACTTTACGTAGTAGTCCTTTGGCGAATGACATGGATGAGAAGCTTGGTATAAGATCCAAAACGATTCTTACCTTGATCTGTTGAAGCGGTATTAGCAAAGTATTAGTGATATATTTAGCAGGGAAGGACTGAAGGTACCTTTTTTAATATCGTATGGTAGTGGTCCTGTCATGGATGAGAACTTGTTAGAAGATCCAAAACGATGCTTACCTAGATCTGAAGCAGCATTAGCAAAGTATTAGTGATATCTTTAGCAGGGGAAGGTACATTTTACAATATCGGTTGGAGTTCGTTTCTCCATCAATTTGGGTCTCTCCAACGAGGCTCTCTACAATAGGGGGGGTCAGAGTAGAGGTTTTGAGGCTGGTTAAGACATTGGTTAGGGTGTTGGTTAAGGTAGCTTAACCAAGAAAATTTGATGCTTAACCAAGCTGAAAACCAGGGTTAACTCTGACCACCCCAGTCAATTCCTTGGTTTGACCCGGTGAAAACACTAGTTTGAATCCGTTTGGAACCACCACTTGCTACCTTATCTACATGCTTTGTAATCAAGATTCAAATATACACATGCCATGCTAACTACTCTGTCTCTTGCCGTCAACCAATACTAAATCATGCCCCGCCACACTGCATGACAGCAACAAGCTAACGAGCTCACAGCATCCTACACTCAGCTATACAACAACGAGCTGAGAATGTCACAGGCAGCAAAGCGGTGGCGACAGCGGGTCGACAATACCGCAATAAGCCTTCTTGAACAGCATGTGGCGGTGATAGATTCCAACGACTCGTTGCACCTTTCGACTTCATCAAGTTCCACTGACAACAGCAGCGACACGTCTTCAACTAGTTCAAGTTTTAGTAGCTCAGATTCATCGTCAGAATCTGACACAAGGTCCCAGCTGAGTGAATCTAGCAGTAATACATCATTACACACCACGTAAAATACCAATATTTTAATTGCATGTGCTCGACGACGCTGAAAGCCTTAACCTTGGTTAAGGTGTACGAACCAACTAAAAAGTTGGTTCGTACATGACTTTTGGTTAAGGCTTTCCCACAATTATGATGTTCCTTAACCAAACTCCCTTAACCATGGTTCGAAAGCCCTACTCTGACCCCCCCTAATGTACATACAACATTGACTCCGAATGAGGGTCTGGGTCAAGTGTGGGTCTCTCCAACAATTTGAATGAGGGTGGTTGGCGATCGAACGATCGAGCGCGTTACGTCACTGTACACGTGATT
>JASFCZ010000151.1:0-14711 GCA_036937155.1 Cyathus pygmaeus
AGGGATGGATACTGCACAGTAACTTCACAGCCACTTTATTACGCTGTGAAGTGTGTCACAGTGTCAAATTCTCACATCGCATTGCAGTCACCTCACACCCACTGCGCTGTAGCGGCAGCACTATTCCAGAGCAAGGTGTTTTGCAGACGAGGGTGATCGGACTAATCGGGCATACAAGTATAAACATACGTATTTAGAAGGTGAAATTGTAAAAAAGCACTTCCGTCCGCGATTCGCCTTTAATAATAACTTTAAGTTTTACGGACCTCCATTGGACCTCCAGAAAAGCAACACTTCAATACAAATCGATTTCAGTCGTTCCCAACTCGTTCCCCACTCGTTACTCCAGATACGAAGAGCCAGCAACCTTTGGACTCAACCCAGGGCGGCAACTAACAGTGATCAACCCACTGCGACATATATTCCTTTTCTCCATCTCAGGACAACCTCAATGACAAAATCACCCGATTACATTCACCCTCGGCGAGTTGGTGCTCGGAGCCTGATCTGGATTTCTTTCCGTGAATCTTTTCTCCTATGAACCGCCTGCTAGAATGAACCTAATCAACGCATTCTTGCATCTTGCCTTCCTGGTCGTTAAATGCGCTAGGACAACTTGAAGCAACGGTATACGCTGGCAACTTATTTGAAATGAGAACTATATATACCAATAGGGGGTCCCACATGCGCTGGGGCAACCGTGCTTGAGCTTTGAAGGATACACAGAATGGAGCAAACCTCCGACCTTCAAAACACTAGTAATTCTGTCGTGTCCTATCTGCTGGGCAGTCGAGCAGTGTGGGCGCACACAACGTCTTCTGGAGTTGCTAATCGACAATTTTCGTGTGGTATGAACTCACTACGGGCTACTTATGGGAACCACATTAATAAGCAACTGACAGGACCCCAGAATATCTATGATTATACTGGGAAAATCCTGGGAGTGAGTACTACAGGATTGCTATATGATCTCCTTCCAGACAGACTGCCCCCGATTTTGCATCATATGCGCTAGGAAGAAGCGGTCTCATGTATGGATGACGAACCATCACACACACGAGGCGGGACGGGAGTGGCCATAAAAAGGATTTTGGAACAGTGTAGTATGGTCGGTCGAAGCAAGCCTTTGCACTGTTTGTAAGGGTCCAAGCTCAAGGTTGGTCCAACCGTCCAACGGACGACAAGAATGTTTGGAGAAGTCAGCTAATGCAAATTGAAACAAAGCACCAAACGTTCCAAAAACGTTCATTGGACGTTCAAATCTGAAAGTTGTATGTACTGTACTTTTTAAGACCCATTACTCTTGCAGTCACGGTGTTGCATTTAGGTTGCATTACTGTTCAAACGTTCAACTTCCTTCTCAGTCTGCATGAGCAATTCTACTATCCTCCTGCGGGTCTTCATTTCCGTCAAATAGTTTGTCCTTCTCTCATATCGAAGGCTCTAGAGTCTGATATCTCTACAAAACTCCGTGATCCATGAAAGGAGGCAATGAAGCTGTCAAATGATTGTTTACCAGATTCCCATAGAAAAGATAGCAAAGCGAGGATAAATATAATGATGGCAATGGACTTCTTTAACTTACGTGGAGTAGCGGAGGTCAATCATCAGCCTCGCAGACGTCGTTCGTATCTCGATTCTTCTTCGGTACTTATCCAGCTCGCTCACGGAGTTGTCAAACTGAGCAGGCGTCTCAGTTGCGTCTCAACTTGGTCTCAACCTTCTGTCATCACCACTTCGGAAGTATGATGTACTCAGAAGATTACGGGGTTTGTGCTTGGCTTGTGCACCACAGAGGTGCGATATCTGGGAATGAAACTGGCCAGCTTCTCCCTCTGTCACCTAAAACATAAAGCGTACGCATACAATGATGTTTTGTTAAAGTTTGAGCTATTATAGGCCATTACTATTGATGAGTCTCCGGGCGCTCGCTGTTACAGCCTTCTGGTCCCCGACGGATAAGGTTCATACGACAGGCTCTGATGACAGTGTCAAGCAAACGTGTTTCGATGTTCCAACGGTGTTCCGAAAACGATATTATTGCCATTCGTGTCATGGAAACCCATTATGGGGATCAGCCCAAGATCAGCCACGAATACTGATGGTCCATGGACTCAAAATTCTCATACAGTATAGTGCTCTCACATGTTCTTGTCGTATCTTGCTGTCACAAAACAAATCGGCATTCAACGATCCCTCTGCTAATCTTTCAGCATTTTCATTCCGTCGATCACCCTTCCCCTCAGTCGACAGTTGGCTATACGTAGGATTTTGGGAACGCAATGAATGCAAAAAGGATTGAATCAAGATTCAAAGGTATCAGTCAGACCTTTGGCAGACCCTGTCACAATCGGAACAAATTTGCCGTTTTGGGGGTGAGAGTTCAGAATGAGGTCCAGTAGGATATGTGGATCCAACTCTGTGGCTCGGAATAACCATTTGGACAAGAAGGTGGACAAGAAGAAGAGCAAGAGCTATTATTCTGCAGCTTCCTGAGGGATAAGTACCCTAGTACTAACTTCGCTGTCTTCGACAGAGGGTTTTGAAATGTGTCCAACCGCTCGGGCACCAAAGAATCGGCTTTTTTTTCCTTACCTCGACTTGATTTCTTCAGACTGAGGAGTCTTGGAGGAGTCGAAGGACTCCTGTCAGGAGAAATATTAGCTTCAATCTCCACTCAAATTCCGCTTAGCCTACCCTCCGGCGGGCTCCAATCCTTCCTTCCCAGCCACCACACCGTTGCCTTTCCCCCCCCCCCTTCTCCTTCTTTCTGAGTCAGTAGTACTTTGTCTCTGACCTTCAAGTAAGTTGCCGTCCCTCAGAAGATTAATATTAGTTCCCAGTTATTTCCATTCCCGGCTCAATTCTTGTCAGCGCTCACTATGCGTGTTTAAAACGTAGTCATCCAGCAACAGGCTATTATTTTATGGCCAAAGCCTCGTTTTTATTCTTTATGACACTTGGAGTTGACTTGGAGTTAGTGGGTGGGTGATGTTGGTGCGATGAGTCATCAGAGTACTGATATCTCTTCAGGTCCAGAACCCGACTTCCATTTGCTTCCAACGCTCTTCTAACAAGGCCAGTGTCACTTTGGCTTTCTTGCTGTCTGGTGAGTCGCTAAAACTTGAAATAGCAATAAAAAAAATCTCCTGGTGACCTTGTCGTCTCTTAAAAATCACTCCATCATTCGTTAGGAATGTTCCCTGGTGGTTGTGAGGCTAAAATACATGTTGTATTCGTGTTGTATGTCCAATAACTAAGTACTCGAATGACTTTTGTCGGAAGTAGCAGACTGTAAGTAGTAGTGTTTCAAATTGGTTTCAACACGGGTCCAATATTGACAAAATTTGGGCCAAATATGTGGTTCTGAATGACAGCAATGGCTGCTTGGGAAAATAAATTGCAACACGTCGAATGGGCGTGGACTGAAGATGTCAAAGGACCGTAAGTACTACAGTGTAAGTAAGTATCGCAAATTGATCGCAAAGTTGGTTGCGCGTTGGTATCGCGTTCCACCCGTTCCACTAAGTATGGTGGCGTGGCATATTGCCTCCGAGGACTGGGCCTCCATCAAAACTCGCAAGTACATACACTCAGGCCACTCAGGAGTCAGAAGTTCTCTCTACTAGTCTTAGTCTAGAAGGAGGATTACGAATGCCAGTTAGATCTTTATTAACTTAACACTAAGTATGCCCTTTAAGCAACCTTTTGGCAGAGTCCTAGAAGGTCTTAGATCCTTACCATCCAACCACGCGAGTTCCACGCGAGATTATTCTCAGGGTCAATACAGCATGTCGCCGAAGCGGCGAAGCCTGTATGTGCCTAGCTGCTGGTTCCGAGTTGTGTGAAACATCAGAATTTAACTTAAACAGCCATCTCTATTGCCTTGGGATGCTGGGGTATCGTAGATTGCACTGCTTCAGACCGCTAAGTACTCTTTGGTTCACAAGTCTACATGCCAGGACGAGGGGCCCCTGATGTTTATGAGGCAACGAACGCGAGACGAGTCGGCAGGTATTTACATACATAGCAGCCTGGGTACATTCATAAATCTTAGCATGTGATCAAGATCGGCAAACCCGAACCAATCACGAACCAGACGCGGTGAACCTGATCTACAGTACTTAATTTAGGTTGACGCGTACGGGTAACAGCGCGTAAGGGGGTAGTTAAAGACAGCCGCTATGCGCCGCCTGAACTCCGGCCTCTCTGGCGTGAGGTCCTGGCATTGTGCAACGGTCTGAGCTTTCTCAGCCTCAGCGCTTCAGAGCTTATCGATCAAATCAGCCTCATGCCTGAGAAGGGCGGAGACCAACTTACCAGAACTTACTTTACATTTATAAGAAGTTATACTGAAAATTTCTTCACATCCACCGCAAGTTCTTGGCCTATACGCAGGAAAAAAGCCTCTTCTCCAGTACACAAGCTCCTTTTCTGAGATCAACACGGTCAAGTGACACAACCACATCTACCGCTGCTTCATATATCCTCACTCTCATGCAGAACAATGCCCTTCAGGACTCACCCCGGTCAACCCATATGGCAAAGACACTCCGTCCTCTCCCAGACGAGTGTGATGCTCGACCTGTTATAGTCGAGGGCGACGCGCGTACCAGTGCTAGCTTTAGTATAGTTGACCGCTGTGGCCTTCCATCTATCAGCGTTGTTGACTTGACTGGATGGATCGAAGTGGAAAAGCCTCTTCCAAGTGCGATGTATGGGCGGTCTGCAAACGTGTACCATGCAGTTTGGTGCAAGGAAGGCCGAACGAGGAAGGATGTAAGTGCATAGTATAGGCTTTCGTTAAGCATAGCATAGTGTCTGACAATGAAACAAATCTATCAGGTAGCGGTTGAGGTGATGCGCTTACATGCTCATGGTCGCAAGCATATGGAAGATATTAACACGGTAAGCTCATTGCCCTCGTAGTATATGTCGGTATTCGTTCCCTAACCATTGCTGCCTCGTAGCGTGTATACGAAGAGATACGTGTTCGGGCTGGCCTTCGACACGTAAATGTTGTGGCGCTGCTAGGAATAACTCGAGATTTCAGCCACGTCTCGGGCGGTTGCCTTTCGTTGGTGACGCCATGGTTAGAGTGTCATCTATCAGATTACATTGCGAATAATAGGACAACGCTGCCTCTTTCCACTTGTTTTAAGCTGGTATGATACTTGACGATGTTCATCAGCAAGTTGCTAACTGGCAGTGGGGGTTCCTAGTTAATCGAAGTTGTGGAAGGCATGCGCTACAGTATGTTGCACCTCCACCGTTATTTTAGGGTCATCTCATAATATTAACTCACAGTTCATTCCCAACGCGTTGTACATGGCGATCTCACGTCCGTAAGTACGCATTCTAGGTCGATGAACCCCACTTGACTATATCATTTATTAGCTCAATATCCTTATCGACAAAGATGAAAAGGCACTCATCACGAACTTTGGACGGTCGCATATTCTTCCAGTCGGCGAAGAAGAAATTCTGTCTCTGGCCGTCGAAGGATCAGTACAATGGAAAGCTCCAGAACTCCATGGTGTAGATCCGAATGACAGTGAAAAAGAAGTGCATTGTAGAATATCCCAGAAGTGCGACATATTCTCTGCGGGCGGTGTGATGTATCACGTAGGTCTTTCTACGCACCGATGTTGCTGAACATGCTAATCCATGTGGCATGCATGCGAACAGATTTTGTCGGGTCAAATTCCATACGCGAAGATTAATAGAGCAGAGACAGTGTTGCTTCAAATCCTTCGGGGAACTCCTCCAACACGACCAGCAGACATAACTGACGAGATGTGGGACTTTATGATGCTCTGCTGGAATGCCAATCCTGAACATCGTCCCACCGCCGATGACATGCTTGAGAGACTGCACAATTTATCTGAAGCCTATTCTATTGAAAGTAGTGGAACTCGTTGAGCGGATAAACTCAACTTCGAAGGCTTTGTACTCAATATATCAGTGCAAGAGACCGATATATTGGATATTGGCCACCGGTCTCTCGGTCGCGGTTAACCACAGGAAAACGAGAAGCACTACAGCTTCCCTCCTTATCTCCTCGCAGAAACAATTCATTATAAAGCCTCAGTATACATGTCGGATTCCTTTGGTTTCTGATTTTTTGCCTTCTTGTTATAAATCTCTAGGTTCTTGTACATCCTCACCGTTCTGTTACTTACATGCATGCATATACTCGCCTTCTTTTTAAACCCCTAAAAAAGGGAGCACTGTAGTGATGTAGCCTCTTCTAACATATGTCGAGTATTCTTGTACTGAAGTGTAACCCTTGCATTGCCATGAAAACTCACCTTGTAGCTTCGTTGTCTATGATCCAACAGTAACAGTTGGATTTCAACTATGATCCACATTTATGTTCAATCCGTCCCTGATACATTGTGTCGGATGGGCTTTTGTCCTTTCGTCTTTGCGCACGGCTTCGCTTCTATCAACTGGAATATGGAAGTGGTGTAAGCTGGCGAATCGCGATGTCGACTTGATGTTGACAATGGTTATTACCTTGCTCTGGAAGTGATCAATACAATTGGGCATACAAGCCCAAATACCCTTTTACAGCCAATTGCAAATTGTAGCAAGAGGTGGCAGATCCGCCGATCTTGGAACATCATCCGAAGAGGGTGTGTCCACCCCTGGCATAGCGCCATCACCCATTTCAATGTCCGACCTCTCCTCTCCACACTGAGGCTTGAGCACACTCGTTCGCAAAGTCTCGGATGCTCACAATGCGTAGGCGCCTACTTATATATTAAAGATGTGACCTCGGGTGTAAGAAAATCATAGTGTTAGGAGGAATATGATTGTAGGATGAAGATGGGGACTGTATGACTTTGCCCACTGACTGCTGAGGCGGCTTGTGCCACAACCAGCCTCGTAAATACTGTGACTTGTCCCGGGTCTGACTCTAGTATTATAGCTACTATGGGGGCTATAAACCATTCTTCAGATATGATTCAACGTATAGTTTGTTGAATAGTGTATACCCTATCCTTCGGTAGGGCTGGGCTCCGTCACCGTATTGACGGCCGTATATGACCGTCTTACGGGTGTCCGTAACCGTATCGTTGAGTCTATCATTGGGAGGTCTACGGTACGGCATTATGCCGTGGGTTACCGTATTTTGCAACCGTCGACGGCCGTAATACGGAACCTCTCACGTGATCACGTGCCCGCGCGCTTGAACAATCCAAGAACAATCAACAAAAATTCTGATTCAAACACTTTACTCTGTAGAGTCTGTACTCGTACTACATAAGTTGAATAACATCTCCCTCGTCATGTCCCGCCTTCCAGAACTCAAACACTTCTAGAAGACCTCAAGCTACACTGACTTCCACTAAAATTCAACTTGGATTCTTAGGACTTAGCTTACTGGTAACTGGAGTCATAAACACCCCCCTCAATATTTATCGTCATGTAAGCACGTTCTTTTTGTCCTCTCTCTGTTTCTTAACGCATTTAGCTATATTTATCTAATTAACACTTCCAGCATCATTTCTACGCTCTAAATTCCGAGTCTCAACGGATTCTCCTTCGTCTTAGTCAATGCCATATCAATTATGAGCATTTACAGGCAGATTACTCGACTGATCAGGACCTTCTTTCTTACCTGGTACATGCAAAACAACAACTAGAGGAGTATTACGACATGAATTACACTAAGAAGGTTAGAAGCTCCACTCGCGACTCAGTCCAAGCCACAAGCAGCAGGATAGCACCACCAATGATGAAGAAGTTTGACTTCGCATCGCGCAATCGTAACATGGAGCGGCAGATTATTAACGAATTGGAGGAAATATTTGGTACGTGTTTCAAGTTTGGGTTATAAACTTTTCATATTTACTAATTTCGCCCTTCACCATTGTAGGATCTGCTGTTAAACTTGCTGTAGAACAGCTATTCTCTGGTGGTAGGGATACAATATCATTGCGGTGGGCAAGTCTTCATACAGAGACAGCAAGTACTAAGAGGTATGTAGTACAGACTAGTAGCATACTGTAGTACCTCTACTTACTCTAATCTATCATATACGGCCGTCATACGGCCGTTTTCGGCTGCGCAATCCCGTACCGTATCGTCGACCACTTTGAAAACATGATTACGGTACGGAGACGCCTTTCCGTAACCGTACACACACCGTAACTGTATGCCCGTATACCGTATACGGTACGGAACCCAGCCCTAATCCTTCCGCAACATTTGGAAAGTAAAAGGATGTATCAGTGGTACTTCTGAATCAGCGATGTTAAACCTCGGAAAGCAATCATTCACTTTACATATCCTCAGAGTACACACGAATCCTGCTTTAATTCTTGCTACTGCCACACACCGGAATGTTTCCGTACACGGTACATACCAGTGTACACCGCGATGGTTCAATTGCCTTCGATGTTCGTGTCCGGTTGATACCTCATACATATGTAGTTAATTTTTATGATCTTTTGCAGTTCTCGTGTCATCATTGCCATGGCCCATACATCATTTCATCATAGTTACTATACATAAACTTGATGTAAACCATATACTATACTTACTGTAGTAATACATACAGTGTAACGGTGCTCCTTGAAACACCTAACCAAACCTTACCTGTATAAGTGTAAATAGGCGGTATCTGTTAGAAAAAAGTTGATATTCGTATATTAGGGTACAATGGAAATGGTCATGTCAAGTTTTGAGGTAGAAAGTTATGTAGCTAAGCCAGTGGTAGATGAATTGGTGAAAGGGTCAAATTTCGAGCAAAAGCACGACTTGAAACACGTTGTCACAGCTGTGACCCCGCCAAATTTGAGTGGGATCAAGCGTGTGGGACTTCAGTGTGTCACGCTTAAAACAGCTCTTCTTCACTTCGAATCACTGTTCAGTTTCCAGATACCTCAGTTCTGCGTAATATATGCTACAACTTCGTATGAACGTTGCTATATCCATTATCAATGTTATAGTATAATTTGAATTTACATTAATGAGAGAATGAAATCATAATAAGGACAACAAGTTGTGTTTAAATGACCTAATCCCTCTTATTCCACTAATTCCTCCACACCCACTAGTCAGAAAGCTTTCACATTTCTACGTAAGAAACATAGCATCCCACTGAGCTTAGCCCTCAAATTTCGAAGTTGTACAATAAAGTGTTGACGATATATTCTCAAATCAATCCAGCTGTTTCAAGGAATGCCGGTGTTTCAAGGAGCGCCGTTACACTGTAGGTGTTGGGGTTGGGGAGTACTAACAACTGCAAAAGTTGCTGCTTGCTGTAGAGTCAATGTAGAGTGCCGACTGGCGGGCATCACTATGCCGTTTGTATGCCGTGCGGCATTCAGGGTCATCACGGAATGATACCATTCCAGGATTGGTGGATCTGCCACCTCTTGAATTGTAGTATCAGATGCGTGAGCATACACACAGGCGGAGTCCTTCGGCTGACTGATCCAGACCAGGGACATGGCACACCCTACAGCGATGCAATGGCGCTTAGTGAAATGAACGGTGCCAGTGTCAGTTTGGGGCTTTGGGAATGTAACCCGAGCAAACCCCGCCTTTGTGTGTGCTCACGTGTCTGATACATCGATTTGCAATTAGCTGTAAAGTAGTAATTCGGATGGTTCAAAGATTCTTATTGGCTACCAAGTATATGCCGAAGGAAGCTGTGATTGCCAGAGTTCTGGCAAGGCAGCAAATGCGCCATGAATCTAAAGATGAGAAGGGCATGTGAAGGCTGAAGCAAGCATCGATCACTTGCCAATCATAGAAAAGGGTCCCGGTTATAGCAAGTTAATCATTAATGTTGAAGGGTACTGTAATTGGGAAGTGCTGCCGGGACAGCATAAACCTTGCTTGTAGGAGTAAGTATCTGTTCAATCAATTGCAGTTAGCTTTAAGGGATGTAATATAAGTATTACAACTATGTACTAAAGTTTGACTAAAGTATGAAGGAATCCCAAAGGAAATCAGTGTTTCAACTCATTCATAATCAGGCCATTGAAGTGTTTAAAAAAATGACGATTACTTAGAGATACAAGGAGCAGGAGGATATAACACAGGTGCGAACAGTAGTGTTACAATTGGTTTGTTTAAGTGTAGAAACAGTCTGTAACAGATTGGCACAACACAATATGTTAGACTCATCCAAAATGCTCTAAGATGACTACTGACAAACAGAATATGCAGGGAATGTACAGTGTGCATAGCAAAATGAACTCATGCCTATGATACTAAGGTCATTTTGTTTTGGTCTGACGAGCAGCTGGAATCAAGCTGGAATCAAGCTGGAATGGCTGGTTTGGTTGTGACAATAAGTGTCACTGTCACTGGTGTATATTTTTCACATCATGTGTGCAATGAAAAGTGACACCAATTATCAGGGTACAGAATACCTTGCAAGCAAGGTGACTTAAGGTGGAGGTAATATAAAATAATACATAATATTATAAAGCATCACATCTAGTACAGGTTATGAAGAAAATGGGGTATAATTGCGAAGATAGCAACTTGGGTGACATGCACAGAAAATACAAGACAGCATACTTACAAGTTTGGAACCAAATTTCTAACACCAGAGTCTCAGAAATGTCACATAAGGGAAGAAAAAATATAACAAGTGATCACCAGTTCAGCACAGAGCTAAGGGAAGAACAGTCAGACAAGAGAAGTATAGTGATGGAGATTCAATGGAGATTTGGACTTAGGGGAACCAAAGCAAGTTGGCTCCACATTCCACCAGTATTCCCAAGCATAGGATGCAGGGAAGAGATATCACCAAACATGAGAGAAACAGTGAGAACATGGCATGGCGAGTAAGAAAATGAGAAAAAAGAGAACCCATGCCTAAGAGTTAAATGTTTGAGTAAAGCCACCTGAGATGAGAGGAAGGAGAACACAAGACTAATAAAAGTGTGCTCGTATGAGAAGAAGTGCACAAGACAGGTGAATGCCCTAGCAAATGGGAGGAGGGAGTGAATGCCACTGAAGATAAAGCTATGCAACTTCAAATAGTGAATATCCATATTTCCAGCCAGAAATTGGTCCTTCCAACTTAGTTGTTGACTTGTTACCCCATGTCGAAGTGTGGAGGTTGGAACTGGTGCCAGTTTGATCTGTAGAGCATGAATGAGATGAAAGAAAAGCAGAGGAATAACAAATCATTACTCACACCCATATTTCAGTACAACATTGCATAATGTGGTCGCGGGAGAGACATTCAGTCGACTTACACAATGAAGAGGTTTTAGATGGAGCTATGGTGATATTGATGGCTGGGGACTCCAGAGTCCATGTTGCTAGGGTGGTGTTGAAGTCAGGTTGTCCTGAGTGAATGCATTCCCAATGTCGACGATGTGGCACAGACATTGCAGCTGTGCGAGTGGTATCCATGATCAATGACATGGTGGGAGGCTCAGTGTGCCATCTGAATGCCAGTGGGTGTTGATTGTGGCAAAGGAATGAGCACATTGAAGTGATGTATACACTGTGCAGAGACAGTGAGCAACAAATGCATGATGTGGAGCAGAGGCAGGAATTGAGCCTGAGTATCAGTAGAACTATCTGGTGTGTACATGAAGGTGGCTTACCAGACAACACACTATGGCAAGATACCATTGCCCAAGACTCTCATCAATGAGGACATAGTGAGCATGAAAGGGCAACATTATCCAGTGGAATCCAAGGCAACACACTAGTGACAAAACTGAACACATATATATGTCAAAAATAGAAGACAGATGAGTGAAATCACCCCCAACCCCGAACTCCAGCAGTGGCACAACAGATACTGGAAACTTGCCCTGCAATGATCTATGACAAAGCACTAATTGATGTTATGAGCTGAAAATGAAGCAAGTGTGATGTTCATAGGAGTTGTGCCCATTGTGTGGGGAACAGTGAGCTTTGGCACACTGGGAAAAAACTGCGAATCTAGGGAGGAGTTACTTTAGAGAACACAAGAAGCACTAGAAATCATCTTGACATTCAAGTGGTGCCACACTTAGTATTGCCTTGGAATGCTGTCAATCCTGGAAGGGTACTACATTTGAAAAGAATGTGAGCCTGAATCACCATGTGTGGAAGATTGCATGGATGAGAGACAAGCTATGCATTTGATGTGTAGCTATAGAGTATATATAAAGCTTGAAGGTTGAAGGTTGACATACAATTTTGAATTGTCAGTGGGCCGTGGCATAATGCTAAAATCAGTGTGGTAAGTTGGTCATAAGTTCAGAGAACAGGCCTATGCTAGCTAGAGTTGTTACAGCAAAGATATAATATGAAGTTATAGTAATGTGTTTAAATGCCAGAGCAAGGTATAAATCTCGGCAGGAGCTGAGGTTTTGATACACGAGCCCAAGTGATAGTTGTACTGCCATCTTCATGCTGTATGCTGGCAGGAAACCTGAGTAGTCTGGAAGGTCCAAATCTGTGTGTATGCTTGGCCCAAGAACTTCAGTGATAATGCATTGGTGCACTCCATTCAGCCCACGAACTACAAATATATCGTAAATCTGAACAACATGGTCCTTTCCAGGATGGGAATTTGGCAAGATCTACTGTGCTATAAGATGTCAAGTGACATCAGTTTCATGAGATTGTTTTGACACATTAGATGAGAGAATCTTGAGTGAAGCAAAGCGTTTGCATTTGGAGGTGAGGTCTTCGACGAGCCAAACTGTGCTGTAGGTGCCAAACCCAAGCTTGTTGATGATGTGGTAATGATCGTCAAGAATGTCTCCCAAGCAAACAGGATGATAGCCACCCATACAATATAAGTCTGCTCCATTCCACAAAAGGAAGGGGAGTGATTATTTTAGCCATATGAGATGATATAAGGTGGTGAGGATTCGGTATGAAGTGGATTGAGTGGGGCAATTCAGGTAAGAAGACTTAGTATTTATACCATTGTGTGGGCATTATGTATTTGTACAAACTTGTTTATAGTTGTGATTTGTCAGCTCAGAGGCATACCATCATGTGGCTATGACGTATATATGGCCAAAGCCAAACTTGGGTCAAACGGCTCTGTACCTTAAAAATCTAATGGCACTCGTTAAACTTGATAAATACAAAATCAATTTGTGTGAGGCTGTAGCTATTCTAATTTGAAAAAATCTCATACAAATGTGTTTTTTGAAAAGTGTCGCCTGCTGGTGCCATAAAGTTTTTGTTCTTTCAGAATCATTGTCAATGTCAAGCTGGCCCAGCTCAGATGTATAGGGCATACTTACCTTAATCTTAGATGAAGTATATTACTTACAAGTTATTTTTAAATGTAAGAGTCTAAGCTTTCAAATTATAGGATAATGGTATAAATTGTAGCTTCCTGAGTGGAGGCAACCTTCAAGTTCATGCATAACATCTGGTTCCATCAGTAAAATCAGGTAATTTTTTGTAACCTTGCTAATACTACTGAACCATTTCGATCTACTGTTCGAAGATTTTGCATAACTTCACTTTAATCTCTGTTCATTGGATTTGGGTTCAAAACCGAGATTTTTTTTGATTTTAAACTTAGTATCTTGTGTTACTGATCAGTTGGTGGTAATTATCTTATTCTTGACTTTCTACAGACAACTTCTGACACATTTTTAACATTAATGTATCATATACCACCTTCTGCCACTGCATCTCCTATTATCCACTTCTGTGTCATCTCCAACCTTGTCACACTTGAAGTCACTCTGTCATTCTGAATGGGTTGTTAGGAGAATTAGAGGAAGGGGATGTCTGCAATGGCTTCGAATCTTATAATACACTTTGGGAATGGTTGACTCAGTTGACACTTGACTCATATATAATTAAAGCCATTGATATGCTAGATTTTGTTGGTCTGAAGGGTCCTCAAAAGATACAATCAGATCAAGTGAAACTTGGAACAGCAATTAGAACAGAGCAACTCTAACTATCTAGCATGAGTATGTCGGTGTAGATGAGTTGGAGGTTGGCTAACAACCGTTGTTGTTCTAGATAATGATTATCTAAGGTGTTGGCAGGAAGTGACTTTATTCGTGCAAAATACACCTGTGTTCGGGGAGATCATCTAGTGACTATTCCTTGGAAAGGGATCCAATTTGGGTATATGTCTTGTTGTATGAAAAGATAGGAACTATGGTCAGGCTGAGGCTGTGAAAAAAAATTAGCTTCCATGTTAGGAAGTATTGCTAAAGAGCCAAGAAAGTGAAGGAATGGCTTCTGGGTTAGGAGGCTGACTGCTAGATGGGGACTATATATGTGAGTGGTATCTTTGATATGTAGAATGACTAAGTATATTATACTGAATGTGAGCAATGGTGTTGACTTGATAAGACTGAGTGAGAAGTGATTAGGGAACAGCGCAGGTTGGGAAAACCCGCCGGGTTACGGGTACGGGTGCTGGTGGGTATGGGTATGGGTTGGAATTTCGATACCCATGACCCACACATACCCGCACTCTCAGGAATCTTGTAAGCACAAAGCTGCGAGCCTACATACATAGATAAGTCCAATTTCTATGTTTAGATTGTTTTAGAAGTCCGCTGAAATGGGTAAAGTGGGCTCAAGAGTGAATGCTGTTGTGAACACTAGCTAAATCACTCCTAAAAACACACACTAAATGTAGAGCAGACGTTCCGTCTGCACTACAGAAAAGGATTATTACGTCCGTTTGACCAAGCATTGTCCCGACTCGGTCCCTAGTAACTTTACCGACATCTCGGACATGGTCT
>JASFCZ010000152.1:0-14707 GCA_036937155.1 Cyathus pygmaeus
TCAGAAATGCAAAGTTTGCAGAGATTTGGTAATAGGGCTCTGTGTACTTACAATTTCGACTAAATACTTGGAACTCTAAAGTTAAATACATGTAAGTAGCTGTACTAGCTTTATTTACGAAGGTCTGTAAAGAAGAGGTGGAAATACTCGACGAAGTTCTGCTGAGCGTGACATTTGCTTGACGTTGAGTTTCAGTCTCCGCTTGAAGATGCAGTGATGATGCCACGGAGATCACCGGAATTGCCTGCGTGCACCTTGAAAGCAATGCGTGACAAGCTGTGACCAAAGTTTGCAACTCCCTGATTTTCGAGTACGCGCAGCCGTCTGCCCTTTGGAAAGACACACAGCTGATATTTTTGCTTAAAATTTGGAAGTCATGTTTATTAGATGTATGCCCCCTGGTGTGCCAAATTATAAGTCTACTGGATTATTGAGGATGAAATCCGAAGGCATTTACAAAAAAGTTTGCAAGTCCCTGAGGTTGATAGTAGTGACGGGGATGGTGGACGAGGCACAAGTGATAGCTGAGTGGAAAGATGAATTTCGAGAATCGAAAGGATTATGTGGAGCTCGAAGCACTGAAGATCGTAACTGGTACCGAAATTACCTGGCTTGCACTCACAGATACCTGCTGGCGGCTGCTCGCGGTTTACAATGTTTTCGCGACATGCTGAGACTCTTGCGCGTTTAATTGAATGAGTGATTTGAGCTGGATTTGAGGCGCGTCAAAGGATTTGATGGTCATGAGGTCGAGATGCCGTGGCTTGCCGTGAATGTGACACAAAACTCCCATCAGTCCGGCGACTTAACCATCAGAACACTTCAAATGCTTTGAAGTCCTTCGTCCAAAGCACTAGTAAAGTAGCCCACCACCTCTTTTATATTTTTGCTAGCCCTGTGTAGTCTCACTACTGTAAATTTTACACAGAATGATAGCTATTCCCTACTTCTACATTTTCTCTCTAATATATCCATGCATGGGACTTGAAACCGGGGCCATAGAGCCCATATACATGTCATAATACACTACCCTGGTTATTTTGGTATCTTGGGCTAAGCCCGTCTGACGACGTTACCTCTATGTTTACATATCAGGTAAGACACGTGATAACGTCAGCGGGCTTAGTTGAGCCTAGACTCTCACAGTGAGAATGCCCAAAATGGGTGTTCGTGGCGCCGTGAGAGGATGGCAAGCGAGACTATCGCACTCCGTCTACTTCCAACTCCTCTTTCAAGCCTGGACTTCGGTGGATGTCTTTATTTTTGATATCATTCCTGTATAGTCAATATATCATATATGTCTCTCATATTCAATTTACATCAAGATTCCCTCGTAATTTTAAGGGACCAAAAGATGTATGCCATTCTTAACCGCTTTGACTCTGCACACAATTCAACACTGCTAATACTTTCTACCACTACTATAGCACCTCAAACCTTCAATGATGAACAGACATGCTTGTTAAAACAAGGGTATTGACATGAGGATGGATAACGGAGATGAAAGGCGTTTGGCCCGTTGACGTCGTTGGGCAAACGGATAAGGTACAAAATAGTGCGCTATGGTCGGACTATGGTTAATATACCCTACGGTTACGTAATGACGAGCACGTGACGCTTGCCCGAACACCTGTGTGTTCCAACAATGCTTACTGCCCTGCATGTCGTGCTGACAAAACCAAAATCAGTCTCTTCTCATGCGTCAAACCAGCGTCAAACACTTCAAACAAATATATTAACAAATCGATTGCAGTAAGATGTACGGACTCGTAGCAGCTGGTAGGTACCATAGCTTTCGACTGTTGGTTTTTATGTGAGCCATGTTGTGTAAGTACTTACTCCCGCCAGATATAGATATGGGCATTACTACTGTGCCGATGCTGCATTAGTTCTACTACATACAAACTATGCAACAGAAACTATTAGGGGTACTTCAAGCTGTAACGAGCATTTAGTACATAATATTTGACATAGAGTGTCCCCCAGATGCCCTCATGGGCATAAAGGTGGGGAATTGTGATAGATATTACTACACACGTACTTAGTACTTAGAGACGGCGGACTGAATAGTCATGGTATTTCTTGAGCCGAACAATCTCATACGAAGCGAGCAGCCGAGCAGCCGAAAGTCGGAATTTGATTAATATCTGATGGACATGAGCGTGGTTGTCCAGCTTTCCATAGATTACCGATTACCATTCATAATCGCTTCCGAATTAAGTATCATCTCTGGAAGAGGTTGTGCGTACTATCCTAAATCAGTAGCTCGTGTTGATCACAAGCTCGTGTTGGCCATTACTTTCATACCTTCCCGACATCTGTTGGACTCAAAATTTCGCAAGTGTACACAGCTTGTATAAATAAGTAGGTCTGCAGCTTTATTTTGACTGTTTAGCTGGTGTGAGGTTTGTAAAACATGCCAACACGAGCAAGTGATCAACACGAGCTACTGATTTAGGATAGTATGTCCTAGATGCGCTATCGCCCGTATTGTGGGTATCTTCGAAGTTCAGGACAATAGTGAAACAGACTCATGAGAGAAGACAAACGGTATAAGTGTAGTTTAAGAGACGGGAGTAGACGTTGTTAAACACTTGGGTAGCGGAGAGGACCGTGTGACCGTGTCACAGTGTCACTTTGGGGACCGCTCTTCCGTGCAGACTGCATCCATCATCGATCCACCACATATTCTTCCCCATTGCCAGGACATATCTATCATCGTCACCTAAACGATGTATACTCTATACTACGAGTTCTATTCCTGGTCAATGTTTCAAGCTTGAAACGTTGAAGTCGAATACAATAGAAGCTTCCAATACCAGCTTACTCGGTGGACTGCGGGGATGGAACGTGGCGGCCATGAAATGAAGGGATCCAGCTAAGTAATTTGGGATGTCAAAACGGGAGCAGGGCGTCGAGTGACTAGTAGATGCAGGAAGATCTCCCCGCATGTCTTGCTCACTATTGCCTCATCTCGATGTTGGATCACATGCCAACGTTTCAGCAGCGAAGCCCGCCCTCACCAACTACGTAGTAGCCCAAAGCCAAGCGTCGACAGTCCCTCGTCACTTTATTACCACTGGTGTTCATAACTGACGAAGCCCTCCATCGACCACGCATGTTCGTTTATTTGCGATCTACATAGCTGCAACGTCCACACCCCTTGCCCACGACGCCACAAATCAATGTCTGTATCATACCTACCCCGCCAGTCCTCTCACAATCCTTCCGCCTGCACCATGGTCAACTGGCCCTAACACCTTGAAGCGCTCAACGATGAACGTGCCCGGTGGTTGCCTGGTGCAGTGGCCTGACCAGTCGACCATGGGACAACCATCCACATGGACGAACAACATGTCGAATCATTCTGCGTTGTTTCAATTTGCCCAGTACATTCGCTCTCCGCCCGCGGCTCAAGACCGTACTGCAGAGCATTACGCACGATATGCTTTGTCGTATGAGTAGTATGTGCAGCGGAAATGAGTCGCTACTCAGCGGGACCAATGGCGAAGAATCGAATCAAACGTACACGATATGATGGCCATGATGGGGAGCCCCTGCTCTTGTCAAGTACCGTCAACTTGTCCACCAACTCCTTTCGTCGACCTCGAATGTCATCGACTACACGGACCCAACAGGACAACTCTAATCGAGCGTACAATGTCTCTGTCACTCTTCACTCTTTTCGTGCTACGAGGACCGCATCGCGTACGTCTCCCTTCGTTTGGCAGCTTCCTTGAGTACCCTCTCTTCGAGGAACCGGGGTGGGAACTATATCAAGTGTGAAATTTATAGGCTTGAGATGCCGAGTGGGAGGGCGAAGGTCCATAGGTTGTGGATGGGATAGGGATGAGGCGTCTTCAGAGGTCTGTGCGTTGTCTTTCGTTCGACGTTTAGTCAACGTTTATGCACCAACAAGGATTCAGATTCTACCTGGGGTTTCGTCGCCTGTACCCGTAAGATCAAGAAACGCTACATTGTTCCTCAACGTGCGCCCTATGTCGCCAATTCATTCATCCTCCTGCGCTAGCACTCCTGCTTGAAATCGTACGACATCTGGCGCATGTCACGTGACTAAGGCCCCGTAGAAATTCAATGGCGCGGCTTTCGAGTCATAGACATTGAATTGTTGCATCCGCTGAATGAAATGCAATTCATTGTCCGTCATATAAAAAACTCCAATTCCCCCAAACACGTCTATTATCGTTCGTTAACGCCTACCACCATCACCACCACCCACTAACACCAAAGTTCTGTTCATTATGTCTCAGACCCTTACCTACTCTGTCTCTTCTGCGCATACCACTATGGCAATGAGAGATCACTCTTGCCGATGCACCGCTGTCCATCAATCCGGACTCGCATCTACCTCTTCTAAGCCGACTACCAGCGCGTCCGACGTGTACACAATCTACGCGTTCCTCATAACGGAACTGAAGTGCAACCCCCGCTCGCACGACGGCCTCCTCCCCCTCTCGCTCTTCCTCACCTCCGTAATCTCCGAATCTCACACCACCTCTCTCATCCTCAAACGCGTTATGTTCCATCTCAAAGAATATCATAGCTCCCTCCAGTTCGCAGGTGGTGTACCAAAGAACTTAAGCGGCCAGAGGATATTTCTAGCTTCCCTTATCACAGCGTGGAAGTCTGGGCCATGGGCTACAGCTGCAAGTTGTTTGAGCATCGAGGAATGGGCGAAAATTTCACAGGTGAAGGAGGGGGATATCGAGTCTGATAAGAGGCATTTTTCGCAGGTTTGCTCGTGGCTTGATGAGAGACGGCCGAGGTTGAGGGATATTTTGGAGGGTTATGCGGGGGTGGTGAATGTTTGAATTCGATTCGTTTCGTTTGCTTTAAGTTTTTTGATTATGTGAAGATTACTACTTATGGGGTGGCGGTTATTTGCTTATGAGTTTGCTTATTCGTTGCTCTGGAAATTGCTTATTGAACCTCCGATATACTTGATTGCTTATATTCTGTGGATATGTACGGTTTCTTATTGCTGAATGCTGTTTATTGGGCTCTTGTGGTATCATTACCATCACATTTTGTATTTCACAATATCTATGTAGACTCTACGTTACTCTACACGCCAATTACTGGGTGGTGCATAACCAAAGTTAATCAACAAGTTTCGGATCCGTTGGATCAAACTTGAATTGATAATCTCCCGTGAAAGGTTGAAACTGTGCGTTGAGACCGCGATATCCATTGGTGTTCCTGCCAATAACCTTCATCATCTCCAACAATTGACCACAATCGATGAGTTTCTGTTTAAAGAGGTCATACAACAAAGTCGTATTTGGTCCTGCAGAGTTGTTTATGTTCCCGATTATGACATTGTCCACCACCATGTTGTTGTACGCCTCTGCTTTGTCAGGTGGAAAAGGTGTCGATGAGGTGTATTTCAGTATCGCCGCTAATTTATCCAGGAACGGTTTCCAATCGATCTCCTTCTTCACTAATGCCGAATAAAATAGTTTAGGTATGTTCAAGTCTAATTCCGTATTCTCTGGCATCGACGGACACATCTTTTCGGAGCTGGGGTCGACAATGCTGCTACTAGTTTCAGAATGGGACATGTTGATACTTATGTGTGAGAGCGATGTGAGAGTTTAGTGTTTGTGAATTGTTTTTGCGTGTTAATATGATCATTTATACCTTGAGCGATGGGACGCCACCTTGCACTTCGTCCATAAATTCCACAATGAAAAGTGAAGTACAATAGTTGAAAGTGTTTCGAGTTACGGGACACTGATGGCAAACTGATGATGTCGAACGCTATGCATTGTTGTGGCACACAAGTACGCGGGACACAGACAACACTGTGTGGCACAAGATCAATACTACGTTATTCTAGTAAGTATCGCTCCCCGAAAGGAGATGGTACACATTCGACGCATCACGCGTGCCAGAAAGAGAAACGAACCGTCACAGTCACGAACATAATGCAATGATGGAGGAAACATATCGAATAGGAGGGCGACGGATGAGGAATACGGTGGATAGCGTTCGGATCAGGCGTCTACACGATGGTCAGTGCAGCTGTTGATATTTTTGCTCGTTTGATGTTTACCACACAGGCTATCTCAGATACATATGCAACGCAAGTACTGACATATCTTCAGCATGCACTATCCAATTTCTTTCCCAGTTCGTTCCTCTTCCTGGGCCAATTTGAATAAGTATCGCGGATTATATCACGTGACTAAATCCCCATAAGGAATTCAATTGCTTGGAATTGAATGCTTCAAATTGAATTGCGCGGCTCATTGAATGGTTTATTGAATGGTTTACCTCCACTTCGAAATTCAATTCATTGCTCGCCACATAAAATATTCCAATTCCCGCAAACGATTCCAATATCGTTCTTTGACGCCTACCACTACCACCACCACCCATCTACACCAAAGTTTATTTGTTATGTCTCAAACCCTTACTTGCTCTGTCTCATCTGCGCATACTGCCGTGCCAATGAGAGATCCTATATGCCGATGCACCGCTGTCCATCAATCCGGACTCGCGTCCATCTCCAAGTCTCCTACCACCCAACCTCAGACTTCGGACTTACACACTATCTATTCGTTCCTCACCAACGAACTGCACTGCAACCCCCGTGCGCACGACGGCCTCCTCCCCTTCCTCACATCAGTGATCGAAGAATCCAACGCTACCTCTCTCATTCTCAAACGCGTGATGTTCCATCTCGGAGAATGTCATCGCTCCCTCCAATTCGCAGGTGGTGTACCAAAGAACTTAAGCGGCCAGAGGATATTTCTAGCTTCCCTTATCACGGCGTGGAAGTCTGGGCCATGGGCTACAGCTGCGAGCTGCTTGGGGTCGGGGGAGTGGGCGAGGATTTCGGAGGTGAAGGAGGGGGATATCGAGTGTGATAGGAGACATTTTGTGGAGGTCTGCTCGTGGCTTGATGAGAGACGGCCGAGATTGAGTGATATTTTGGAGGGATATAGGGGATCGGTTGTTTGAATTCGATTCGTTGCTTATGCTTTGCGTTTGATGATTCGAAGGAGTATTGCTTATGGGGTGGCGGTTATTTGCTTATGCGTTTGCTTATTCGTTGCTTTGGAAATTGCTTATTGAACCTTTACTTTTTCTATCGACTTAATTGCTTATATACTATGGATACATACTGTTACTTATTGCTGAAGCTTGTTTTACTGGGATGTAGTATTATCGTTACCATTGAATTGAAGTTAACTGACAACTTCAATATGGATAGCTTTAACTTTGTCGATGACGAGATGTCATGTTAACTAATATTATTGATGTCCTATGCACAACGCTGACAAATTGAGCAAGATACAACTACGATTCAGTACAAACACTATACTAACATCGTCACGGCCAGCTCACCCTCTCCGCCATTTCATCACCGTCCTCGCCTCCCCGACCAAACACCAACCCCTCAAAAAATACCCATAAATACCGTGCCACAGCCCACATCCTATTTGCATCACATTCACCATTCAGAATGATGAAGAGCCTCCTAGAGTACTACCCACGGCGCAGATCCGCGCCGAAAAGGAAATATAAGATTTTGAAGATGACTAATGTTCGACTGAAGATAGTGTCGATTCTACGAAGGACGAAGGCAGCTTTGTATACGATGCTGCAACTGATTAATCTATGGATGTGTAAGTAATTGCGTCTGAAGATCAATCGATTGGATACTTACAACATAAGTACGACATATCCTACGACTCCAATGAGGATCGATGCGAAACACATGATACTGGAATGGATTTAAGACTCCGTTTGCACCTGTGGAAGTGGTGGTGGAATAGAAGTTACCATAGACCGCTTTGTGAAAGTCCTGTTCTGCGGCTCTGCGTCACGTCCATGGTTGGTGATTGAGAGATTGAACGGCTAGCTGTTTTGCTCATAGTAGGTGGACGGGAGGAAAGTTGGAAGTTGGGCGGATGGACGACAAGTTTTTGTTCTCACTTTGTTTTAAACCACGGCTTTTACGTAGATAAACTTTCAACGACGTCCTTCTCAGGGCATGAGGAGGTGTTTCATGATGTTGCCGTTCCGTAGGCTAATTATCATTGGCTGTATCCCGTTGTTTACGTCTTTGAGCTTTGAACTTTGGATTCATCTTCGATGTAAGCAAGAAAGAAGGCAGAACAGGTACAGTACAAGCGCGCAGAGAAATGAGCGGCTGCTTCCTTATCCGGGCACTAGGAACGGGTGTTTCGTGATTGACTTTCGTGCGTTCTGGAGTTTTCTAGGTGTGAGCGAGTGTTGGGTGCCGGGCTTCGAAGAAGGGAACCTTGGAAGTTGGAGGACGAGCGCTGAAGCGGGGGAAGGTCGGGGTTTGAAAGTGGATGCGGGAAACGCATCAAACGCGCCTCCTTCACAATCCTGTTCCGCCCTACTTACCCCGACCTCAACCCGACCTTCCCCACCACACACCTCGCTTCCCATGCGTATGATACACTCCCCGCCCGCCCTCTCCTTTCAGGCTCGAACGAAAAAGAGATGAGCTTATATAACATATTTGAGCAAAGACCACAACACTAGAGAAGGCGATGATAGGTGCTAGGCGGTATGACCTCGAGATACTCATTCTCTCTCACCCTGCTCGTCCGAAGGAGCGGTGTTATGAACGCTGAAGGATGGTGTGTAGTTATGTTGGCATGAGAGTGCGGGAATGCAGGCTAGGAGGGCGGAAAGCGACGGGCGACGAGTGGGGGAAGGGTCTCTGGTCACTGACGCGCTTGTCATATCGGAGTAGACTTAACACACACAAGCAGGACATAGCTTCCAACCACCGGGCCGCATCTGCCGCTAAATTGCCATAGGGTCCGTGCGCATGGGGAGCTATGTTCGTGTGCGAAACACACTACACCACAGCACTCCCATCATCACTAATCTCACTTGTAGCCCTTCATCTCTCTTCTACCAAGGTAAGTTCCGTCGATTTAAGATACAAGTTCACCAGCAGTCACTAACTGATGACTGACTGACAACTACCAGCAGATTCTAGCTTTTGGAACTTCACGAAAATGAGTTATCAATTCGAAGAACATCTCGGAACCAATTACGTCCCTCTACCTACCGAGGTACAAGATGTCAAGAACGTAGTGGAAGCAGCTGCCATCGAACTTCGCGCCATCGACGTCGAAATCAGTCAGCTACAACAACGACTAACCGACCTACAGAACAAACGTTCCAAAGTTCACAACTTCGTCGAACAACACCTAGCATTAATATCTCAACCACGGAGACTAGGACAGGATATCCTTCAAGAGATATTTCTTGCTTGCCTTCCAACAGACCGAAACCCCTGCATGACCGCCGCAGAAGCACCCCTTCTTCTAACACGTGTCTGTAGATCATGGAGGAACGTTGCGCACTCTACACCACGGCTATGGGCAGCGATCCACATCGTACTTCCGACTTTTAATTCAGATGATGATATACACGAAGGGAGCCCTGGGACGATGCTAGATTCAGAAGGGACGTTGAAGCGCAAATTGGAGAAGCTCCAGGATCCCATTAAATGGTGGCTCGCAAATGCTCGCGTATGTCCCCTATCGATATCCGTCTATCAAATCCAGCCCGGAGACATTCTTTCAATGTTCTCCAGGTTGGGACGTTTGCAAGAGCTGCACCTTTCATTTCTTGAAAACACCATTGTCCCACAATGCCAACATTGGTATGAAGTTGATCTGTGCATACCCTCTGGAACCCTAAATAGTCCGATCAAGATCATTGGACTATCATCTAAATGCCTGAATATGCTGCGACATTTCCATATCGCCACCCCAATGGTCAGGAATGTGCTCAGTGGCGAGCCTACTGTACCCTTGGTGTCTCTGACTGGACTGTTAAATTCAAGTCTCACATGTGCTAGCCTAAACCGAATCTCTGTCATTTTTCAGAGTTGCCTATCGTCCCACAACTTGGGCCATGGGGCAATCTTAAAGAACTGGATTTGGGTCTTACACCATTTCAATCTTCGAGTGTAACATCAGTCCAGTTTGCGTGTGCCATAATTCCATATTGTCACTCATTGACGACACTGAAACTGAAAATGCACCCGCATCTGCCTATAACCCAGCGTGTCGATGACAATACAAGTATCATCAACCTACCGCATTTGACATATTTCGTTTTTTCGACACATTCCGCATCGAATGAAGTTGCCTATTTCGTGAAACGCTTACATACACCTTCTCTAACACACCTGGACCTCCGGATATATGAAGACAAATCTCGTTTCCCCGGTACCGGACTCCTAGCATCAATCGGACAATCAGACATATTTAGGACGTTACTACAACGATGTGGAATCAATTTGAAGTCCTTGAAATTGGACCTCGCGTCGTTTTCAATCGCGATTCCGAGCCTTGGTAGTAGCATGGCTATAGCAGATACTCTGCAGCTTTCACCCAATCTTAAGTTCCTTGAGTTCTCTGCAGATGCCGCACTCCCTTACAGCACGGACAAGTGGATGCCACCCTTACCTACCTATATGCGGCGCTATCATGTCCTCGATGATAATTTCCTACAGGCCCTTTCACCCACAAGATGCCCACAACTGGAAAGGTTAACGTGCGGGCCTAATTTACTTACGAAGATCTCATCGCACGCCTTGAAAGAATTCGTGAAAGCGCGCACGTCTGATAAGTGTATCACAACTCTGCAACATTTGTGTATATCTATCGACGAATACCGTTCTATGGACAAACCACAACATGAAAGAATGGAATTAGGTCTTGATGAAAGCTCTGCTGTTTATTTCAAGAAGTACAGGAAGGAACTGAAATTTTATCCTGGGGAGGGACTGATATATTGGAAACAACCAGATAAGCCAGAGGATAATGATTTACATAATGTAATGGAGGCGTGCAGTGATCTTTAAAATGTATTGTTGTTAAAATAAGTTTATATAGATGAATAAACATATCATCAAATGAATTTTCCCCAAGTACAATAGTAAGTTATAGGTGAACGAGCGGACGACCTTACGACAGTCACATATGTAGTCACGAGTCAACGTCGTCGGAGTCATTGGTAATAAAAGAGCAAGGAAAGTGAGATGAACTAGTGGGCAGTCGACATCAAGGTGGCTATCTCCCGCCCGCTATCAATCTGCATGAATATCCATTTGCCCGGCTGATGCTCACTGATCATCGCTGGGAATGAAAGTAGGCTTGCAACAGCCCGAAGAGCGTCCGCATCGCGTGGCATGGTTGGAGCGGACAGATATCCAGCGGAGTCTCGAGATCCTATGAACAGAGGTAAGATAGTCTATAACATCATAAGTAAAGTACGGACTTACAAGACATGACTCATAACCTTCTACTCATACCTTTCTACATAGACCAGCATTATCGGTGTACGCGCGAAGAATATGTGTAACCGACCCGACCCAATGTCCTAAACACTTGCTAAACACTATTCCCTACGACCGATAGAGTCATGCCAAAGGCTATGGTGCTGTTCACCTAAACACCGCTACTTTTGTACAGCCGCCAAAATGAAATCCAAAATTCGACATGTTAGGTGCCCCGCAGGGCGCGCCGGCAGCCTGAGCCCAGGGCTGGTGGAAGCATATATTGCAATTTTGATACATGTTTGTAGTACTACAGAGAGCCGAAAGACAAATACATTATACATATCCTCATCCATATACCACTGTATGGGGCGCCGCAAGAAGAATGATTCGCAGTCTTTGCAAAAGCTTGCTCATGCGCGGTCTGTAAAAGCGCAGATACGAAATGCGCAACAAATGGAAACCTCTCTTGGACAGGATACTGTTGCGGCAGCTGAGCCTCCGCAAACCGAATCTGATACATGTGGCACTGAGACCACCGAAGCAATCAGTCTCAATGATGAGATATGTCATTGGGATGGGACAGAGAATAACTGGGGATCAGAAGAAGAGAACTCAGACAACTGGAACACGGAGGCAGATTCCCCATCAGAATCAGAAGCAGAATCAGATGCCGGGTTTTACGAGATGGAAGGGGCAGAGTTGGTAGCAAGTCTTGAGGAGCAGGTGCAGAGGGAGGTTCATGAGCTTGAGCAGGCCCGGGATACTGAGTCAACTGGCTACAAGAACATTCAGTGACATGTATCAGACAAGGAGTGGAGGAATGCGCAACAGCGAATTCGTGGTTTATACTCCAAGAACTCCACACGTACGCAGCAGCGTAAGGCTAAAAATCTGCGTGAAAAAGAAGCAAAGGACTCTATGCTTCGGAAGACGTAAGTTACACCTTGTTATACTAATCCTTAACATGAAACTTACTCAGCTTGTACATTAGAAAAGGGGCAGATCTCATGCGATCATTCTTCACCCCTAAGCCTCCGAGGGACACTGTCAATGAAGAGGTCGAGCACATTCCAGGGAGCACAGCAGATGTTGAAAGCGGGAGTAGCAACGCAAATACCAGCGATGATAATGATATCATCTTCACTGGGTATGCATCTGATATCTCAGATATCAACGACGAGTCATCAGATGAAGATGAAGGACCACCGATGTCCACTGACTCACCAAGCTTTAATTTCCTACCTCCCCCTGCACTTAAACGTCGAAAGCTTGATGTATCAGTTAAAGAGCAGAGAATCGTAGCAAGGAGAGACCGAGTAAAAGAGGAAAAGGAAGCTCTTGCAGCAATCGATATATATATGAAATCGAAAAAACTTCAATTCACTGGTGGAGAAAACAGTCTTCAAGGATATCGTGCACGAGCAATCAAATCATACCTGCATATGGTTGTCGACAATGGATGGAAATGTATTGATGCATCCCAGTGTGCAGCAGAGAGTCAGGGGTTTTCACACAACTGGGGAGGATGTCTTGTGCGGTCATGGGTAAAGAAATGGATCGAGATCCGGGAGTTACCATCTTCCAACCACGGATGCCATGTGAAAACATTCTCCCTCCTTGATGATCCCAATATCCGTGCAGAGGTGCAGTCATATGTATGAAGCAACAAGTGGGTGATGGATCCTGTGAAGTTGGCAAAGTTTAGTGAACAGCAACTGGTGCCAGTAGTAGCGAAAAAATACCTTGAAACAATTGTCAATGTGGAGATGCCAACAGGATTAAAAAGGTATCTTGAGGTGGAACTGTTCCCTCAAATACAACTCAAGCTAGGTACCAGTGGTATTAGTATGTCGACGGCACGTCGCATGCTGCTGCAGGAGGGGTTCAAATATACTGAGCACAAGAAAGGTTTATATTATGATGGACATGAGCGGCCGGATGTGGTTGGAGATCTTCGAGGAAGGTTCTTGCCGAAGATGGCGGACTATCGACGCCGCACAGCGGAGTATGCAGTTGAGGATGTAATGAAAAAAGTGCAGAAGTTATTGGAGGAAGGGGAACGCGAGATTGTTGTCTGCGCACATGACGAAATGACTGTCCAAGCAAACGATGGGAAAAGAAACAGTTGGGTACTGGACGGTGAATTCCCAATACGGAAGAAGGGTGTTGGACGTGGAATACATCACAGTGAGGTGATTTGTTCAACAGTTGGTTGGTTGAAAGATGGGGGGCAGAGCATTGAGTACAGTAAGAATTATGAGGGGTATTGGGATGGTGAAGCCTTTGTGAAACAGGTAAGAAGCAAGTTATATTACAGTTCCATGAAAAATTACTAACTGGTTACCCACATGCAGCTTCGCGAACACATAATACCCGCACATGGCCCGCAATATCAAGCATTATTTTTAATTGATAACTCACAAGGTCACTCAGCATATTCAAAAGACGCATTACTCACCTCAAGAATTAATATGCGACCTGGAGGAAAGCAAGCACATCAACGAGATGGATGGTATTGGAAAGAAGGAGTAAAGGTTGCTCAGCAGATGGTATTTCCTTCGGATCATCCGAACTTCCCAGATCTTCCAAAAGGCATGCGGCAGGTTCTGATGGAACGTGGCCTATGGAAGGACAAAACACGGATGCAGTGCACAGAGAAGTGCGCAGCAGAAGCAACATCTTGCTGTGCCAGAAGAATACTTGACATGCAGCCGGATTTCCAGGAGCAACGATCTCTTGTCCAGGAGGTAATTGAAGATGCCGGGCATCTCTGCATATTCCTTCCTAAATATTACTGTGAGCTCAACTTCATCGAATATTTCTGGGGAGCGGTGAAAAAGTACCTTCGTGATAACTGTGATTACACATTTTCCACCCTTCAAAAAAACCTTCCCAAAGCCCTGGCCTCCGTGAAGTTGGAAACAATACGGAAATGGGAGCTCAGGACTATCCGGTGGATGGAGGCATACCGCACCGGTCTCAGCGCGAAGGATGCGCAAGCAAAGGTGAAGCAGCTCAGCTCCACACGTTATACTTCCCATCGCAGGACTCCCGAACGTGTTGCACTATGGAAAGCAGGACAACCACGCTTTCCCCCATCACATTATTTCTGATTCCGACATCCCGGCAGCTCGGCCTTTCGCTTAGAATCAAACCTCCCTACTTCAACCCTGCTTCATTTCGGTAGCATCCATCCGACCAATGCATTGATGTGTGCATCCGTGTGTCGCGGTCTGTGTGAGATAGCCTTTGTACGAAAGAATTCCGGCACTTTACATGAATATTCATTCACTGGTAATACTGTAAGTAGTTGATAAGTAGGAGACTAGTAGTCTAAATGTATTTAGTAGTCTGTACTAAATAGTTATGAAGGGAAAGCTGAATATTAGACTTGTATTA
>JASFCZ010000153.1:0-14700 GCA_036937155.1 Cyathus pygmaeus
CTATACTCTATATACACCTCCACTAAATAAAGTTAGCTCGTGACACTCGATTGCACTTAGGTGTGATCAGACTAAACGAGACTTTACAAGGGTCACATAAATCGCCGAGTTGTAAAAGGCCATGAAACCCAACAACAATCATAGTCTGGAAAAGAACAAAATTGTAACATGTATTGGGGACTGTGAGGACCTGTTTGAGCATGTCAACAGTAAGGGGAAGCTTTCGTGAAACGGAAGTGTTGTGTAAACGTTTACAACCAATGATAGTGTCGCGAACGATGTTAGAAGTTCGTACAGTCTGAATATCAGGGAAATAAGGCTCAAGCAATTGGACAATGCCTGAAAGATAGCTGATTGCCGAGGAAGGTTTGATGTAATCACACATAAAAAGAATATAATTTGAAAAAGTGGTGGGGCTGGGTTCAATAGAATAGTTATGTATCATTGTAAATTCAACCCAAGAGTTAAAAGCCGAGGCATACGAGTGCCAAGTAGAACTATCTAACTTCAGGCCCATCACAACCATTTGCCTTTCAGCGAATTTCTTCCTAGTCCACAGTTGCCGCTTAGGCTGCCGCGAACGTAAGCGAGATATAGCGGGTAAATCCATCAAACCACCAGCCCCAATGTAATGCGTGGGGGTTCAAAAGTGGAGACACAAAGCCCAGGAACAGCAGCAACTGCCTTAGTGATGTTAAACCGAGAAAGGGCATCAGCAATTTGGTTGTCCTTGCCTGGGACATATATAACTTTGAAGTCAAGGAGGCCAGTGAGGGCGATGTCGCAAGTGGCGGTGAGAATAGGGTTGATATGGGAAGATGCAGAGAGTGTGTTGAAAATGTCAACAGTGTTGGTATTGTCGCAATAGAGAACAACCCACTGCGGTATACACTCACAGTCATCAACCCATCAAATAGTCGACAAAACACATAAGGCTTCATGAAAGAATATAAATTCTTCACCTTGAGCATCCACGGTAGGCGAGTGAAATCCCAGTGACTTGTTGACAACCCAAAACCCCATCCCTTCCAATGTAGCATCACAATAAATAGTATAATCTGCCTCAGAAGGAAACCAGTGAATTGAGCTGAGGAGATGGATGCCGAACAAGTTCTTTATGTAATTCCTAGCCCAGTTGAGATTGTTTCGAATAAAGTTGTTTGGCCTAAAAACTCCTCCATTTGCCATTTTTCCTTTTAGCTTTGCATAAACATTCGAAAGACAAGGCTGCAGCAATGGAAATACATTGAATGACCAGTTCAACCAACCAGCCAACTGCTGCCAATGCTTAAGCAGCGCACCCCAGTTTGCAGCCCTTCCTTTACTTTGACACCACCAAGCAAGTTCATCCAGAAGATGATTGAGAGCATGCTCCAGCAATATAAAGGTAAATTGGCCAACATCAACCAAGATACCAATGATGACAAGGGGTGATCCGCTAATTTGCTTTCTTTGCTTGTGGGGTATGCCTAGTTCATCCCAAAGGCAAAGTAGCAATGCTTGGGGAGTAGGGATGAAAGTGAGATATGGCCCGTACCATGTCACATCATTTTTTCTGGCCATGCCGTAGTCGTCGTCCGAGTACTCGTTGATGGAAGAAACTCCCCAAACGTGTTCTGCAATCCATGTAATGATAGCCATGAAGCAAATAAAAAGATATTGTGATGCTCTACCACCAAAAACATTACATCGGTTGACGTAGTAGAGCTCATCAATTCGTTCCACCTGCTTTAACTGCCAGAACAGATGCATAGGCAATAGCCAGTATGCTTCAGAGATGTCCGACTTCCATAAAGTGAACTCCTGGTCAGGGAATTCCTGTCGAATAGCAAGTATGTCTTCACCCAAAGACCACATATTATCCAGAGGAACCTTTGGCATCAAAGATCGGTCAACCATCGAGTTGAGGGAGAATGGATCCTTGCTATGGTTAACAACCAACCGCAAAGAATCTCCGTCATCCTTCGGTACAACACACAATGGCATAGCAGCCATGCCAGGCAGCAGCACGGGAATACCAACCGAATATCTTCCCTTATCCAGCTCGATATCACATTGTTCTCGTAGGAAAGCAGCATGAGACGGATCGCTAGGCATAGGGTTGGAATGATCAATGATGTCAGGGATGTCGGGTGGTATGTCTACCAATGGCCAAAATCCATTCTGAAATCCTTTGATCACCGAAAGTACAAATGCTGGGTTGGGATGAGTCACTGTAAGTTCACGGAAATGGTCCATGTTGATAGGTGATGGAAGTGAGAATAAATGAGGATTCTCCAAAATGGTTGACTTTGCTAATGGATTATTCAAAACGGAATCAGGGGGCGATGGCAATGGAACAGCAGAACACATCCACTCAGTTGCTCGCAATGGTGATGGAAGCCCCCAGCAATTCCATCGCAAGAACCTCGCAACCCAGCTATGCTTTCTTGCTTCCTCCACCTTCACATGTGCTCTGCCCATGTCCCGATCCTCCACAGGATTTGCAGATGTGCTGGTACTTGCACTTTCCATCCTTCCAATTGCATCCACCTCATTGGTTGAAGCGGTTGCAGACAGGGTCATTTCCTTCTCCGACATTATTCCCTCCTCTGCCCTTCGATCCACTCGCTCCGTTCCCTTGAGATTCAACCCCATTGGCAGCGAGGATAGCCTCTCTGAGATTTGAATATGCTGAGGTATCAGTGAGAGAGTACTGTTGACCTCCTCCAATGAAGTTCCTAATTGCTTTGTCGTAATTGATGACTTTGATTGCAGCGGATGAGACCTTGGCTGCAAAAAATTGAAGGATGTACTCTTCGTAAGCATCGAGTTCGGCCCCTCGGTGTTCGAATGCGAATACGTATGTGCGAGAGGCGGAAGTCCAAGCTGCATGCCAGTCAGTGGCTGTCTCGACATGTTTGGTTGGCTTAGGCTGTAATGCGCCTAACTTGTGTGAGTGTGTGAAAGGTGTACGTAAGCGTACAGCGAGCGTGGTAGCATCTGTCTACCACTTGTCTAACTTCAATGTAGGTTGGTTAACTGAAGGTAAGTTCCTATTTAGATACGTAGGAACTTTAGTACGATAGTAGAGTAGAGGATGTAGGTAGTAAACAAATAGATAATGCGAATATCTATTTGTCGAGTGAGAATACGAGTGACTGAAGACTGAAACTAATACTAAGGTAGCTCTTCTATGAACTCTGACCTTAGTATGAGATGAAAGCTATTGGCTGAATACTAGTAGATGGTATAAACTGAGGAGTAGGATAGGTAGACTACAGGAGGGTTTATATACCTTTTGTACTCTAATGAGTCATGTAAAACTTTTAGTAGATCAGAAAATTGACTACTGGGAAATACTGCTAAGTAAAGTAAATAGAAAGGAAAATGCGACCGGCATCGCGTTTAGAAAGATAAGGCAGAATTTAATACCCAATGTTTAGTAAGATGTTGTGCATGTTTGTACTGCATAGTAAGCGGCATATGTTGTCGGGTTTTCTATTATGTGTGGGAATTTCCGTATTTGTTTGTTGTGCATGTGTACTTTGTCGAATTTTGATGACTTGCTTGGTAAGCCAGAGTCTCTATTGCTTAATTACGATTACTCCAATAGAGACTTCTGTATTGAATGTGATGTATATGTGTTCCGGGTGTGCGTAGGGCAACGGACTAGGCAACCTAAGGTATGTATACAAAATACGTGTCCAGACTGTATACATTCCTTACAAGGCGTTCCAAAGGTGATCTCATGTTCTCCCAGGCGACCAACGCTCTCCTTAGGAGGATTAACGTGGTGGAGTGATGAGAGGACATGGTCAAGGTTGACAGGGAGTCCGCGAACGATGTTACCCCACTCAGTGGCTGGGAATTCAGACGGTGCTCCAAGGCTAAACCGAATGTCGGAGACAATGAACAACAGATTGATGGCAAAGAGCTGCAATAGCCTGCAGTTTTCGACTCCTCCTGGGTTAGAGGAACTGGCAGTGGATTCGTCTTCTCGTTTACACCATGGGAACTGATGTCATTCCAGCCTTGCTCGTTTCCCTTCATTTCCTTCATCCTCGACATCTCCATCCTCTCCTCGGATCCCATCCGGCTGTTTTCGAATAAGTCTCCCAAGGTCGGTGAGGTGAGCCTCAATAGAAGGGTTGGGGTCTCGGATTCCTCCTGCACCGAAATCCCGGATGATGCCTGCTTCAACAATTCTCTGTCCCCTCGACGCCGCCTCCTCTTCGAGTTCCGATTCCTTTCGGAGGTCCGTACAATATTGCTGGAAAGCCGCTCTTCGAGAGTCTTGGTCATCGTGAGTTCCTGCGACGTCGAGTGTGATGCATAATCGACCAATGGCTTCGGAGTAACTGATCTTCCCCTCTCGGTACTGGGTGATGAGAGCCTCTGCTTCTTCGACAAGGTTTCCAGCGAACGCTCGCTCCGGTCTCGGAGGTTGATCCCCAAGTGAGGACTGGCTGATCTGCTCCTGATCCGTTTGCCGAGTGGAAGCTTCCGTGCCGTCGTTGTCCCCTCTATTCTGTCCAGAAGGGTTGCTGACATGAATAGATCCATCAGTAGCTGTCATAGAAAATGAGCTAGCGATGTCTGAAAGAAAGAAACAGTTCAAAATCAACGATAAGTGATAACTCGGAGAACAAGGCAGAAGCAAGAAGGACTGGGAATGCAGTCGCCGAACAACGAACACGACTACATATCCTCACTGACCCTCTTGTCTGCTGAGACAAGATGAGGGACCCAGCTCAAGTAGAGCACGGGTCCGGTTCAGTGTGTTGTCGTGCCGTTTCTGTTCCATTCTTGCTTACCTAATGTTCTCATCTCCATTGCCCTCTCGAAAACGTATTCACTTTTTAAACCAACAAACGCAAATGAACTTTGCCGCGCAGACACGTGTTCGCTGGCATCCTAGCATCCATGTTATCTTAGCCTCGGTCTAACTTGCAAACGTTGAACGATTCACAACACCTTCATGTAAGCCATTCTTCACTTGAGTTTGCCACAGTAGTCTTGTCACAAGAACAACAATGCGCTTGCTACTTTACCTTTTCAACGTCGTCTAGGCACGTCCGAGGCTCGAGCTAGTCGGATATAATCATGCATAAATTACGGGTTTTGTGTAATGTGTTGATAGAAACGGTGACTATGGCTTGTACAAAGGCTTAGACATGACATGCATGACATGATAGATGAACAAAAGTACGTACGAAATGCTTATTGTGAATCACCCAATGACTTTAATTCGTACGTTCAAGGAGTGCAATACCATGTAGCGGAAACATACAATACTTTGTAAGAAATATCAATGGTAAATGCGATAAATCCTAGTCTGTGATGATAGTATACTCGAGCTCTAGGACCCGAGCTGAAGATACTGCCGCAGTGAGTCAGAGCTGTTAAGAAATGTGAAGGTATGAACGTAGGGATGGATTTACTTGTCCACACGGGCTCCAAATCAAGTTCCATAACTAATCCTCAGCATAAATCAACAACTTCGACAACCAGTTGTATAACTTCTGTTATACCCGTCAACCTCAAACGTCTTGAACGGAACGATATATCCCAACCTCATGTTCATAACTTCAATTAGTGACGACTTTAAGGGCTGTGGATTTGTTGGATTGGATGTGTTCGATGAGCTGAAGGAGGGCGCTGATGAGGTGTGGAGGACGTCGCCGATGCTTGCCGATGCCTGCCATTGTAGCTCCATATCAGATCTGTGTTGTATATGAGGGTGTATTCGACGATTGAGGGAGAAGTAGGTGATTCTCAGAATGTTACGTACATCTGACTAAGACCAACCGCACCCTAGACCCTATCATCTCTCTCAACTCTCTCAATGCTTCGTCTCAATAGCCTTCCTGTAGACATTGAGCAATGCATACTTGAATACTACAACGAGCACGTACGTGTTATGTACCACCCTACTCACTCCCGTTCAAATTGGCCCTGCTGCTTCGGTAGCTGGCGAATGCCAGAACACGACGGCGCAGGGACGACGGGATAAGGGGGGCGGGAGGCAACGGAGTGGTGTTTGGGACGAGCGTTGGAGTAGGACCGTAGGTCGTGGGTACATAGAGGCGGAGGTGGGGGTGCAGAGAGTGACAGGCGGCCGTGTGGTGGAATGAACCGTATTAGCTCGTAGTAGCCACTGTGATACGTGCAGACACTGCTAAGATGTAGGGCGGTGAATCACATACGAAGTTGGGGTGCCGATACTGGTCGACAATGGCGTGGATAGAGGTGGGCGGTGGCAATGTCAATGTTATGGTTGGCGTGACGGTCCGCCGCCGTGACCACTGTGGTTTGAGAGAGGGTGGGAATGAGTGACGGCAGAATGCGGTGGTCGACGCGGGAAGTTGGCAAGCTTGTGCTTGAGCGGTTGGGAACGTGGTCGATGTCATCGAAAAGGTAGGCGCGGACCAGAACCAGAAGCGTGTGGTGTGCGTTGATAATGGGAATGGTTGCATGTTGACAGCCGTATACAGTAAGTTAACAGCGAGGCGGTATCACACGCGCACAGGCTACGACGGCCGCTTAGTGGTCGACTGGACCGGCGCCGGCGTCGGGATGAGCTGAGAACTCGCTGATGATGAGAGGGGTGGCTTGTGATTCCGGAGACGGACTCGGCTGTAAGCCTGTAGCCCGAAGTTGGCAACGAAGTCGGAGGGAGGGAAGGAGGGGACGTACCTCAGGTCCTCAATAGAGTACACCCTCATGGTGCCTGTGACAGTGTTGCATCGGAGGTGGTGGTGGTGGTGGTGGTCTAGTTGGTGGTGTTGATAGTGGTGGTTGTGGTGCCCGTACTAGTGGTGTTGGCGGCGGTAGTGGACACTAGGTAACCGTGAGAGTTTGGGTCGTCCAGGATGTGGGGCTTTCTTTGAGAGCTGCGATTACTAGCGCATCGAGAGGAGCATTAGGAGGTATCGAGATGAAAGATATGAGCAAAGAAGATGGGAGAAGCTTCAAACTCAAAGAGAAAGACGAAATAGCGACGACGACCAAATCAATGGTGATGGTATTGGCCAAGCCTTAGCCATCTGAAGCTAATAAACGTAAACTCTACGGCCGTTTCGCTTCGCCTCCGACGTGCCAAGCGCTTGATCTTGGCTGGAGCGCTCTGAAATTCACAACTTCATACCGGTTTTCATGCGCTCCTCATGTGGCGCTCGTGTGGGTACTTAGGTCGAAAGAAGTTGGTTTGGCAGTAAAATGATCAAGATTGAGGTAACTGACAGACTAAGTACACGCGACGACATCTACTCAGATCAGTATAGTGAATAATAACAGGTCAAGTAGCCAATATGTTCGGTGGGGACTTCGATCGCATCCAATTGGGTGGAATTAGCTGCACTACTTCATCCGCCGTAATCCTCTCCTCCATCTCATACCGCACCATCTTCCTAAGCAATTCCTCAAAAGCATCAGCTTCATCTTTTTCACCTACGAAACCCGACACCAAGGAGTCTCTTGAATCCCTCGTTTCATAGATATACACCCCATTTTCATCGAAAAACTCTAGACGTTTCTCCCATTTAGCCCACCACCTCTCCGGAAGTTTTCCAAGGGCTAACACCATCTCCGCAATTATCAAACCACGGCTCGTAATAAACCCAGGCGGGTCAAATAGTGCCTTGTGGCAAGTTATCATATGCAGGACGTGAGCAAGCACCCAGACGTCCGTTGCAGGCGAGAGGGCGGTAAGTTTATCGAATATGACTTCAGGAGGGGAGAGCGCGAAAGGCATACGAGGTGCAATGCGCTCATCTCCAATTGATTTTGATAATGTATTATAATATGCTTCACCGAAATCGCATATCTTGACGTGGATGGTATCTTGGGGGGACCGGCATAATTTAAGAAGGGGAGACATGTCTGGAACCATAACATCGATATGGGTATCAGGAGGTTCGAATGGCAGTAGACGATCCAGTTTTGGTTCGCCATAAAGATCCTTAACTTCCTGATAGGATAAGGAAGTTAATCGGGGAGAATGATATAATATATTTCCGAGGTGAAGATCTGTCCTGACTTCCATTAGGCTGAGATATACAATGATAACAGCAATAACTCACCACCATGGACAATGCCGCATTTGTGCAAATATGCAACACCATGAGCCACCTGAGCAGCTGCCATCTTGGCTAGATGGGTAGGCAAATGTTGCATGAAGCCATGCACGTTGGTTGATAGCGAAGGTCCCAGAACTTCCGTAACGATGCAATGATGAGTGCCTTCAGGGCCTTGGATCTCGAAAGTATCGAAAATGCGAACGATATACTCCGCACCAGGAAAAGATTGAATGCTGTCCTCCTGGAGACCCAGGAGGTACTGTGAAATTGCGAGCTCGGAAGATCTGGCAGAAGCTTCCGTTGTCAGTATCTTTAGAGCCAAGAATTCGTTCTGCTTCCGGTCTTCAACAAGCCATACGCCGCTGAAGACACCCTCGCCAAGTTTATGGATAACTTGGTAACGATTTATGAAGATATCGCCAATGTTGACGGGGTAGAAATTGTCTTCGCGCACACATGTAACTCCGACCGTAGTCATATAGCAGAAAGAGAGCACTGAGGTGGGAAAGGTTGTTGATTGTCGACGATCAAAACCCCCTTTTTATATTGTCCGAGACTCCGAAAGTCATGCGCCCCGGCGATAGGCAAACTGAAAATTGACTTCAAAATCGATATATGTGCCGCATCAGTATAAGTATATGTACTTACCATAGTTACAGGATTCTAAGCCAAGGGGAAGAATGTTACTAACTTGAAGTTATGCGTGTCAATATATCAAAAGAGAGGGAAATAATAAAGAGGTTTGAATCCGAAGGTACAGTGGCCATGTCGCTCAATTCTGTTCTAATAATCCATCCACCACGTTCATCAGTTCCGCCGATCACCGCGATGTGCTGTCAGTCGAATTATGCGGTCGGAGTGCGAGTGTAGAACAGGTGCAAGATGGCGGATAAGTGCAGGGAAGCCTCGGCTTGCGGCGCCAGCGGATATGTATGTTGTTGGGAAGTGGAGACTACGCTGCGTCGCTGCCACATGGCTGGTGACTGGTCGAACTGAAGAGCTTCGGTCCCGGACTCCGTGGGTGCGCGTGCCTGCTGCCGAGCGGCTATGAAGCGGATCTATCTGAAGCTATTGAACAACAAGACCAAATACTGTACCCATCATGGTCCATCTCCGTGATTGAACTGTTGATTGACTGAGTCAATCATCAGAATCACTCTATCTTCACTCCTACCCGAGAGCTTTCAGGATTTTATTTCCATTTAGAACAGAATTCGACGACCTCTACGCCGCTGAAGTTTCTGAAATGTAGTGAAGGGCTCGTATTGGGATCGCGATTCGCACATGACATATGTTTATGATCATGGGGGCCTGGCCACAAGACTGAGCGCTGAGCACTGAGCCTTGAGGCAAACTCCAGGGCCTGTGTAGTAGGACCTGCGGAAGAGAAGTGGAACGCAAAGAAAGAGAGAGAGTTGAATGGGGTTAAGTGCCATGTCTAACGGCGATCACGGTAAGTAAATTTTCTGATGACTTCACCCACAATGAAGTTGAAGATATCATCCAAGTATGCAGCGATCATATCCCTTCTAGTTCTATCAGAACTCGAAGATGTGGTGGTTCGTTATCAAAATGCAAGAGGTGTGTGATTTCTGCCACAGACAGACCGCCGGACACCTGTTTCCATAAGCTCCGTTTTTACGCTTCGGTGCGACGCGGAACTCTTGTTATGTAAAACAACCGATACGAAGGGAGATATCATATAATTACCCCCACATCACCGACATTTGCTGTTGACTGTTACTTCGTTTAGAGTGTTCTTCGAATCAGATGCTGACAGCAATCTCTGTGTTACTCCGTTTACAGTGTTCTTCGAATACGATGCTTATAGCAATCTCAGAATTTGGGCGGGGGTAAGTATGCTGTTCGAGTCATCGTCGTAGTTTCGTAGGCTTATCCCTATTATGATAGTATTATCGTAGTTATATCTTCCTGTCATTTCCGATCTCTTAATTTCCGATAAAGGCAGCCAGGCTGTCACTAGCAAGTCTGAATAATACACGTATCGTCAAAGTTGCATTAGCTGGACGATTTCGATTGTCATAGATGATTACATGCGACGACATATACTCAGGTACAGTGAATACCAATAGGTTAAGTAACTAGTATGATATTTCGCGGGATTCGTGACTGTTTACTAGATTGCATCCGCCTGGAAGGAATCAATATCACTACTGAATCATCTGCCTGTCCTCCATCCCATATCGTACCATGTCCTCGAAAACATTTGACTACGCATGTGAGTAGAATTCTTTGCAAACGTGCATCTTCAAGACCTCAGTTTATTGAGAAAGATTAAGATAGTCGACAGATAGTCCGAGGGTGGGGAAAGTTGTCGATTGTCGACACGATCAAAATTTAAGAGGTACTCTTTATACACATTGTCACCCCAGAACACAAGTGAAGAGCACTAGTCAATGCTTCTATCAACAAATTACACCTATCTCGCATGAATACATCCGACTAGCTACTACTAGTAGCTATCATCCAACGAGGTGGAATCAATCGCACAACATCATCAGCCGAGATCCGCTCCTCCATCTCATAGCGCAGCATACTTCTTAGCAACTTCTCATACGCCTCCCCTTCCTCCTCCGGCTGAAGCTTATACCTCGCGAACCTCTCCCTGGTCTTCCCCGGGTCCCGTATATATTTCACCTCCGGCACTGGACAGTTCATCCGAACGGACTCTAAGCCCATGAACTCTCGTGTCCTCTCCGGATCCTGTATATACACCCCATCATCATCAAAGAACTCTGCACGATCCTCCCATCGATTCCACCACCTATCAGGGAACTTTCCGAGAGCCACTACCATCTCAACCAATATCAACTTCCGTTCGCCCATGTACGGCTCAAATATGCACTGGTCAAATATGATTGCGTGAATAACATTGGCCAGGGACCATATGTCGAGAGACGGCGAGAGCGATGTAAATGCATCAAAAAACACTTCCGGAGCTGCGAAGACACTAGGCATGCGTGGTAGTATGGCGCCTCCTTGGGATGCGTTGAGGAGAAAACTTCCCCCGAAGTCGCATATTTTAACATGGATGGTATCTGCTGTGGACGAAAAACAGAGTTTCATAAGGTTTAATTCACACTCTGAAAGTTCCACGGCTTGACGGGGAACATGGGGACTGGGAGGAGCAGGTGTGTTGTCTGGTTTGATGGTTATGACTTGCATATATGGCCCCTGGTATATTTCAAGTAATTCCTGACGAGACAGGTTTCCGAGTTTCGCGTGGTAGTATAGGATGTTTGAGAGGTGAAGATCTATCATGAAAAATATGAGCCATTGTCCAGATGGTACGAAAGTAAACTTAATAGGCTTACCTCCATGTACGATTCCGCACTTGTGTAGATACGCGACTCCACGAGCGACTTGACCTGCCGCTACTTTACACAAGTTACCAGGCAGTTTGTAATGGTGAAACTCGTTTTCTTCGTAATGAAACTCAAGATCGGTTGATATTGGAGGGCCCAGTAGCTCAGTGACAATACAGTGATGAGTACCATTCGGCCCGTCGACCTCGAAAGTGTCGAATATTCGAACGACGTATTCAGAGGAATGTCCTGCATCCTGTTGAGCCATGAGATGCTGTGAGATAACGAGTTCGGAGGACCTTGAGGATGCGTCAGCCATTAGTATTTTTAGAGCTGCAAATCGTTGCAAAGATAGGTCTTCAACTAGCCAGATTATGCTGCTGGAACCTATACCGATCTTGTTGAGGACCTGGTAACGATTGTGGAAGACTTCACCAATATGAACTGGGTGATGACCACCTTTACGGTAGTCTCCCAGGAATTCGACGCAATGTATGTAGGTGTATTCGACCATCGATGAAAGAGAAAACAGCTATTCGTCTGAAGTGGGTGAAAATGGAACGTAATATATTGTGTGATGAATCACTTCTTTAACTTATGTACGGTCAGACAAGCACGTGTCAGAATTACATAAGTACTGTATCCCATTGTTCCCGCGTTGCCGAGCTGTTCTGATTTAAGTCAAAATCCTTTGATAGATAGAGATCGATCGTAACAGATGTATATTTTTGGTAAACATATATCATTACACTACTTAAATCTGGCTCAAATCGGGCATGCCAATGAAAATGACATGTAAGAATTATTAGTAGACAAATGACAATGTACAACGTACATACAAGGTATACTGAACTACGTGAACTGCTACAATGTCTACCAAAACTGAAGGGACCGACTCACTGACAGAAGCGTGATGTTGAAACATGACAACATTCAAACATCAGACTGTTTTCAGGAAGCCGCCCACATCGCCAAATCCCTTCCAAAAATGTCGACCTCCAAGATGTAGGCAAATGGCACCTGTAAACTTCTAATAAGTAAGTACAAACATACGATCCAACGGACACGCGAATGCTCCCTTGTTGGCAAGTTATCTGAAGCCGCATTAATAACTTGGGCAATCAATAATGAGCTACTTTTCACGTTTTACGATGGTCTGTACCGCGGTCCGTGTGGCCTTCAACAACAATAAATGATCGGTCTCTGATGAATTCCGAACATCGTTGTAAATCAAAAATCCCGAATTCGTGTCAGGTGTGGTGACGGTGGTATATGAATAAATTTTACCGTACGTAGTTACACAGCTCTTAACTATGTCATTGACTCTCGATATAAGTAGGACAGCACTAAAGTAACTGCCAAAATTTAAGATCTGTTAAGCAACAGCATTCCCGCGATGTAAGGCCTTATTATCCAAACGAAATCCCACAGGCAAGTTCATGGCCAAGTTATGTGACTCGAAAATCGGACCTGCACATAAGCGTCTATGCTGGCTACTATACTAGGTGACTATTTGGACGGTGATCAGGTGAAGGGCCATTCACACGATAAATGCTGAAAGGGGTACCTGGAAGCCTGTCAATTGACGGCAACAGCATGATATCCTGTATATCTAAGGATAAATGTAATCTATGACTCAAAATACGGACCTAGACTCAAAGAGACCACATTGCTTCCTTTATTTCCAGAGTCAAGCAGCTCTTTACTCTCACTGGAATGCCTTGTTCCGACAAAAAGACTACGCAGCAGTTGTGCAAATGGCCTTCTTAACATATTCACCATTTCATATGATATAAATTCTGCCTCACTATCTCGGTATGTCTAACATCTTCTCTAGCAGTCGTTTCATACCGCATTAACAAACATCATGAGCAACAACTCGGGCGAGATTAGGGACTTGGCCGTTTATCAAGACCCCTCCCTGCGAATAACCTACCCTCTTTCTCGGGTGGACGATACAGACCAATCAGCTGTGAAGGAATATCCTTATAATCATTACGTCTATGCACACCTACTCGTCCCTTCATTCACGTATGTCCACCAGGCCGTAGCGGACAGGCTGTTTGAATGGCACACGACAGTTCGTCCGTACCAATGCAGAATATTGTAAGTTTTCCCTCTTCTAACACATGTACTATTCTGACGAAGCCTGTGTACTAGAGTTAATGGACTCTTACACAATACAACATCAGTTTATGACATGACGGTTAATCCGCCCGTTGTTACACATGTTCCTGACGAACCACATGTTACCGCAAAAGTCTTCTGGAAGATATGGCGTCGCGACCGCAACAATTTTCAAACATTACATTCCAAGGCTCATATATATATCAAAACGTTTTATCATCCTACGACAGGACATGCCTATAGTAAAGCCTATCAAACATCCTTTGTTGTACGCGGTGAACCACTAAGGGGTCCAGCTCTTACGTCTTAGAGCATTGTAGATGATATTAACAATACGTAGTCACACATTTACTATTGCCACTGCTGTACATGATGTTTTATCGATTTAGATGCACGTTGAGATTCTCGATTAGCTAGTAATAGCACTGTTTCCAACCTGTATCTGCTGCCCTCGGCTTTTTTAAAGTGGGCAACCACAAATGATTTTTCCAATATGACCGTGTGAGTCGGATTAAGCTAACATCAACTAAATCGAAGTAATACTTCGTGTATCCTAAGAATGAGGTATGATTAGGAACAGATTACGATCAAAGAACTAAAGAAACTATGTTCAATTCTACCTTTCCTACGGTACTATATAAGTATGTCGAAGCCCAAACTGAGTGGCTCAGCGTATTCACGAAACCTCGTGATACTACTTTAGCCTGTATTCTTCAGATAACTCCGCGTCAAGTGTAGATTTGGTCCCGGTTTTCACTGCGGAGCCATTAATATAGAACTACACGTGCGTAGAAAATGGCTTAGTGTGCAGACTGAAGCTGAATGTGCGAGACCACAGGTCAGCGTGATAAAGTGCAGGTAGTATGGCTAGAACTTGAAGAAACGTTGAGTTCAAGAGCCTTGGTTGAGCCACTACTAACAGAGACAAAACAGAGAAAGAGAGGATGTACTCACCGATCGAGACGCCCAGTTGCTGGCATGTTTGCTCCATGATATACATACAGGAAGCATCGATGTGGTAGCCAGCTTTCCTTCGACAATGAAGTCGACATCGAGAAGTTGGAGAACTTGAGGCTGACTTGACTTGGCAGGAGAACCTGAGGATTGCCTGAGGAGAACGGCGGCTCGAGTCAGAGTGTTTACATTTGTTAGCTTCAGATGGCTACGGCTTGACGCATTGAAGCTTG